>JAOPTO010000696.1:32500-40100 GCA_033822845.1 Tetrapedia diversipes | reverse complement strand
AAAGATTCGTCCTCTCCGAACGAGTACTACACCGTCAGGGTGGAATGTAAACACTCTACTCGAGATGACCCACCGTTTCCCCGCTCGGGTAGCATTACATAGTAATGTTGTCGATAGGATCGAATACAATTGGCTTAGGGGCCCGACCAACGCGCCTCGAAGCGGTCCATTTCATCCCATCGATTCGTTGCGAGTAAAATTGTTCGATCTCGCAACGACGTGGGCGTCAAGACTCTCGACAACGAGGGTAACGCTGCTGGCGTACCAAAAGATTCGTCCTCTCCGAACGAGTACTACACGGTCAGGGTGGAATGTAAACCCTCTACTCGAGATGACCCACCGTTTCCCCGCTCGGGTAGCATTACATAGTAATGTTGTCGATAGGATCGAAAACAATTGGCTTAGGGGCCCGACAAACTCGCCTCGAAGCGGTCCATTTCATCCCATCGATTCGTTGAGAGTAAAATTGATCGATCTCGCAACGACGTGGGTGTCAAGACTCTCGACAACGAGGGTAACGCTGCTGGCGTACCAAAGGATTCGTCCTCTCCGAACGAGTACTACACGGTCAGGGTGGAATGTAAACACTCTACTCGAGATGACCCACCGTTTCCCCGCTCGGGTAGCATTACATATTAATGTGTCGATAGGATCGAAAACAATTGGCGTAGGAGCCCGACAAACGCGCCTCGAAGCGGTCCATTTCATCCCATCGATTCGTTGCGAGTAAATTGTTCGATCTCGCAACGACGTGGGCGTCAAGACTCTCGACAACGAGGGTAACGCTGCTGGCGTACCAAAAGATTCGTCCTCTCCGAACGAGTACTACACGGTCAGGGTGGAATGTAAACACTCTACTCGAGATGACCCACCGTTTCCCCGCTCGGGTAGCATTACATAGTAATGTTGTCGATAGGATCGAAAACAATTGGCGTAGGGGCCCGACAAACGCGCCTCGAAGCGGTCCATTTCATCCCATCGATTCGTTGCGAGTAAAATTGTTCGATCTCGCAACGACGTGGGCGTCAAGACTCTCGACAACGAGGGTAACGCTGCTGGCGTACCAAAAGATTCGTCCTCTCCGAACGAGTACTACACGGTCAGGGTGGAATGTAAACACTCTACTCGAGATGACCCACCGTTTCCCCGCTCGGGTAGCATTACATAGTAATGTTGTCGATAGGATCGAAAACAATTGGCGTAGGGTGCCGACAAACGCGCCTCGAAGCGGTCCATTTCATCCCATCGATTCGTTGCGAGTAAAATTGTTCGATCTCGCAACGACGTGGGTGTCAAGACTCTCGACAACGAGGGTAACGCTGCTGGCGTACCAAAAGATTCGTCCTCTCCGAACGAGTACTACACGGTCAGGGTGGAATGTAAACACTCTACTCGAGATGACCCACCGTTTCCCCGCTCGGGTAGCATTACATAGTAATGTTGTCGATAGGATCGAAAACAATTGGCGTAGGGTGCCGACAAACGCGCCTCGAAGCGGTCCATTTCATCCCATCGATTCGTTGCGAGTAAAATTGTTCGATCTCGCAACGACGTGGGTGTCAAGACTCTCGACAACGAGGGTAACGCTGCTGGCGTACCAAAAGATTCGTCCTCTCCGAACGAGTACTACACGGTCAGGGTGGAATGTAAACACTCTACTCGAGATGACCCACCGTTTCCTCGCTCGGGTAGCATTACGAAGTAATGTGTCGATAGGATCGAAAACAATTGGCGTAGGGTGCCGACAAACGCGCCTCGAAGCGGTCCATTTCATCCCATCGATTCGTTGCGAGTAAAATTGTTCGATCTCGCAACGACGTGGGTGTCAAGACTCTCGACAACGAGGGTAACGCTGCTGGCGTACCAAAAGATTCGTCCTCTCCGAACGAGTACTACGGTCAGGGTCGAATGTAAACGGACACAAAAATCTGTGCAGCTTTGCATTTCATTGCGGTTCCAGGTTACCCGACGATGATCCCCACGTATGCAAACACATCGTGTGGGATCCATCCGTTTTGGACACGTATATATCCTCGGGCGCAACCGCTCAGGAGGTAATTATTGTTGTTCCCGCGATGGGTATGAAGCGTCACACCGTGAAATCTTTATGCTTCCGGCGGCTTCGTTGTTCAATCCCAACGGAGTAACAATCCATTTCTTCACTCTCCTTCGCCTCCCGTATAGAATATATACTGGAAAAGATGCACTCGCCAAAGCCGGATCTCGTTGACCAGCATTGCCATGTCTCTCCGACACGGGGAATTTTTCGACATATTTCGGCGTCATTCATTCTTTGTATTACTTATGAGCGTGGGGTGTGCCGTTTCGTGTGTTTCTTTATATTACATTTATATATAATATGTGGTCGCTGTTATTCTCATATACGCCCTAACCAAGGATGTGTGACATTCATTTATATTATATGGACGTGGACGTGGACGTGGACGTCGTACGATAATACACATTTATTTATGTTATTTGGATGCCGATTCGTTATTTCATATTCTGTGTATATCGTTAATATCATATTATATAAAGTGAAAAGTAAGGCGGCGGGTCTTCTGTTACGACCTCACGCAAGCGCCCCTTTTCTTCTTTTAATTATGTGTGACTTTCGTTTGATTTGTACTTTTGCTCATGAATAGACAGCAGACGCATCATATATATATTATCGTGTGTTTCTCAGTTATTTCGACAACACACCCACAGCCAAAGAGCGGCGGGTCCTTTTGTTTACGACCTCACGCAAGCGCTCTTTCATTTCTGTACTCTCCCCTTCGATGCATCATCGCCTTATGCCGTTTTACATCCCGAAATCGAGAGAGACAGAGGACAAACGACCACCGAGAGCCCAGTGGGTGCCTCTCTTTTCCGACAGGTTATTTTATAGTCACTTGCCTGGATGACTTTCATTCTATCAACTGAGTGAACGGACGGGAGGGCGAGCCTCCTACACGTAAGCCGTCTTTCTCGTCGATATTTTGGCGTTCGAATAATTTAGTTTTGGTATCTGTTTTTAGTTTTGGTATCTGTTTTTATCGATCCATTCGTAGTCATAGTTACGCTTAATTTTATTTATAATGTGTTTTTTATTGTTACACATTTTTATTCGTTAATGATCCTTCCGCAGGTTCACCTACGGAAACCTTGTTACGACTTTTACTTCCTCTAAATAATCAAGTTTGGTCATCTTCCCGGCAACATCGGCAATGCCGAGACATTGGCCGCGCACCAGTCTGAAGACCTCACTAAATCATTCAATCGGTAGTAGCGACGGGCGGTGTGCACAAAGGGCAGGGACGTAATCAACGCGAGCTTATGACTCGCGCTTACTAGGAATTCCTCGTTCATGGGGAATAATTGCAAGCCCCAATCCCTAGCACGAAGGAGGTTCAGCGGGTTACCCGGGCCTTTCGGTCAGGGAAAACACGCTGATTCCTTCAGTGTAGCGCGCGTGCGGCCCAGAACATCTAAGGGCATCACAGACCTGTTATTGCTCAATCTCGTGCGGCTAGAAGCCGCCTGTCCCTCTAAGAAGATTTGTTTGTACGTTGGTAGTAAAAACCCACCGACCGAAGCCGGGGGCCTTCGAGATACCATAAGGTACGTCTATTTAGCAGGCTAGAGTCTCGTTCGTTATCGGAATTAACCAGACAAATCGCTCCACCAACTAAGAACGGCCATGCACCACCACCCACCGAATCAAGAAAGAGCTATCAATCTGTCAATCCTTCCGGTGTCTGGGCCTGGTGAGGTTTCCCGTGTTGAGTCAAATTAAGCCGCAGGCTCCACTCCTGGTGGTGCCCTTCCGTCAATTCCTTTAAGTTTCAGCTTTGCAACCATACTTCCCCCGGAACCCAAAAGCTTTGGTTTCCCGGAAGCTGCCCGCCGAGTCATCGGAGGAACATCGGCGGATCGCTAGCTGGCATCGTTTATGGTTAGAACTAGGGCGGTATCTGATCGCCTTCGAACCTCTAACTTTCGTTCTTGATTAATGAAAACATTTTTGGCAAATGCTTTCGCTTTAGTCCGTCTTGCGACGATCCAAGAATTTCACCTCTAACGCCGCAATACGAATGCCCCCATCTGTCCCTATTAATCATTACCTCGGGGTTCCGAAAACCAACAAAATAGAACCGAGGTCCTATTCCATTATTCCATGCACACAGTATTCAGGCGAAGGTAGCCTGCTTTGAGCACTTTAATTTGTTCAAAGTAAACGTACCGGCCCACCTCGACACTCAGTGAAGAGCACCGCGATGGGTAATCAATTGGACCGCCCGCGAGGAGCTAAGCCCACCGGTAGGACGTACCACATAATGCCAGTTAAACACCGCGAGCGGTGAACCGACACTGTGACACACAGATTCAACTACGAGCTTTTTAACCGCAACAACTTTAATATACGCTATTGGAGCTGGAATTACCGCGGCTGCTGGCACCAGACTTGCCCTCCAATTGGTCCTCGTTAAAGGATTTAAAGTGTACTCATTCCGATTACGGGGCCTCGGATGAGTCCCGTATCGTTATTTTTCGTCACTACCTCCCCGTGCCGGGAGTGGGTAATTTGCGCGCCTGCTGCCTTCCTTGGATGTGGTAGCTGTTTCTCAGGCTCCCTCTCCGGAATCGAACCCTGATTCCCCGTTACCCGTTATAACCATGGTAGGCGCAGAACCTACCATCGACAGTTGATAAGTCAGACATTTGAAAGATTCGTCGCCGGTTCTAAATGACCATGCGATCAGCACAAAGTTATTCAGAGTCACCAAAGCAAACGATGAACGAACGGACGAACCGTCCGCCACCGATTGGTTTTGATCTAATAAAAGCATTCCTTCCATCTCTGGTCGGAATTCTAGTTTGCATGTATTAGCTCTAGAATTACCACAGTTATCCAAGTAAATGTGGGTACAATCTAAGAAACCGTAACTGATTTAATGAGCCATTCGCGGTTTCACCTTAATTCGGTATGTACTTAGACATGCATGGCTTAATCTTTGAGACAAGCATATGACTACTGGCAGGATCAACCAGGGAGTTGCGTGAAGGAGAAAAGTTTTTTGCCACACTCTCTCTCTCTCTCTCTCTTCTCTCTCTCTTTACCTGTCGTCGTCGATTCTCTCGGAGGATCGATCGACGAGTCGAGCCTTTCGTATTTGTATTATATATATAGTATGCATAATGTTACGTGTGTTTGGTCAAATACATTATTTATCGCAAGAGGAGGAGCGGGCACTCGTATAATACTGCCCCAGATTAATTTCCTTCATCGCACCACAAAGTGTATTTAGTTACTTCCATAGAATGTCTCCGTTTCGAGGAAGCGCGTATTATATTCACTTCCACGCTGAAACAGTTTCTCGTTAAAATAAAGCACGTATCCAGCATGCTGAACAATATTTTAACGAGCCAAGCGCGTATTCGAAGTGCACGCTGAACGTATCTAAATAAACGGGACAAACTCTTTGTGAAAGTTTCGTATCGCCCTCCTTCTAGTCGCACAAACGCGCCTCAAGAAGAATACAGTGCAACTTTAGCAAAGTATAAATCTATCGTACACAATTTGTACGCCCAACGTGTATCAAAATATATAACGTTATAAAACGTTTGTAAAATCGTCCGATCGCTCGGTTCGAAGAGTTGATGCTCAGTTAGTACAAGTACACACGCCGAAACGTGCATACAGGTAGCCAACATCCCAAAGGGACGCTTTTCCCACATATGGGCCATTCGGTCATAGACACCGACCCGTGGCAATGCTGTGCAGAGAATAATACGGATACGTAAGCGCGGCGCGAAAGCAGTCGAGTTGTTATACTCGAGGAGCGATGGACTTGCTCTCGACCGAGGTCGTAGATAAGCCCACGCGCCCGACTCTGCTCCGCCCGGCTCGCCCGAACAGTCGTCTCTCTTATAGGTACGGAACGGCCCGCCGGGGCGTCTGCGCCAGCCCGGCTAACGCACGGGCGCTTATGGGGCGAAACCGCCGCAACGGGAGACCGTCCGGGAAGACTGTTGGAACTTTGACGCGAAACGACAAAATATCAAGCCGTAATATTACGATCGAATTAGAACGTAATGATCACGTACACATTAAAAACAAGCCGAAAATAGAATTTTATAAAAAAATATCGAAAAATAAGGATTTCGAAAATCAAGTTATTTAAAATAAAATGAACGATCAACAAATCGGACGAAAGAGGGTTATAATTAATTAAAGGGATGCAAAACGATAATATTGCATCAATAAAATATATAGGTTGATAAATAAATAATAAAGAAAAAAAAGGAAAATGCTCCAGTCATATCGGTTCGGGCGCTCGCTCCAGTCATATCGGCTCGGGCGCTCGCTCCAGTCATATCGGTTCGGGCGCCAGCTGCAGTCATATCGGTTCGGGCGCGTGCTCCAGTCATATCGGTTCGGGTGCTTACTCCAATAATATCGGTTTTGGCGTGCGCTCCGGTAATATCGGATCGGGCGATACCTTCAGCCATTCATTTCGTTTCTTGCGCTTTCCCCGGTCATATCGATTCGGGCGCTTACTCCAATCATATCGGTTCGGGCGCGTGCTCCAGTCACATCGGTTCGGGTGCTTACTCCAATAATATCGGTTTTGGCGTGCGCTCAGGTAATATCGGATCGGGCGATACCTTCAGCCATTCATTTCGTTTCCTGCGCTTTCCCCGGTCATATCGATTCGGGCGCTTACTCCAATCATATCGGTGCGGGCGCGTGCTCCAGTCACATCGGTTCGGGTGCTTACTCCAATAATATCGGTTTTGGCGTGCGCTCCGGTAATATCGGATCGGGCGATACCTTCAGCCATTCATTTCGTTTCCTGCGCTTTCCCCGGTCATATCGATTCGGGCGCTTACTCCAATCATATCGGTTCGGGCGCGTGCTCCAGTCACATCGGTTCGGGTGCTTACTCCAATCATATCGGTTCGGGCGCGTGCTCCAGTCATATCGGTTCGGGTGCTTACTCCAATAATATCGGTTTTGGCGTGCGCTCCGGTAATATCGGATCGGGCGATACCTTCAGCCATTCATTTCGTTTCGTGCGCTTTCCCCGGTCATATCGATTCGGGCGCTTACTCCAATCATATCGGTTCGGGCGCGTGCTCCAGTCACATCGGTTCGGGTGCTTACTCCAATCATATCGGTTCGGGCGCGTGCTCCAATCATATCGGTTCGGACGCTTACTCCAGTCATATCGGTTTTGGCGCGCGCTCCAGTAATATCGGTTCGGGCGATACCTTCAGCCATTCATTTCGTTTCGTGCGCTTTCCCCGGTCATATCGATTCGGGCGCTTACTCCAATCATATCGGTTCGGGTGCTTACTCCAATCATATCGGTTCGGGCGCGTGCTCCAATCATATCGGTTCGGACGCTTACTCCAATCATATAGGTTTTGGCGCGCGCTCCAGTAATATCGGTTCGTGCGATACCTTCTGCCATTCATTTCGTTTCGTGCGCTTTCAACGGTCATATCGATTCGGGCGCTTACTCCAATCATATCGGTTCGGGCGCGTGCTCTAGTCATATCGGTTCGGGTGCTTACTCAATCATATCGGTTCGGGCGCTCTCTTAAGTCATAT
>JAOPTO010000696.1:0-27500 GCA_033822845.1 Tetrapedia diversipes | reverse complement strand
ATATCATCCAATCGTCCAGCTCTACGTATTTTAGAAAGGCTTTTCTTAGCTTTCCTAGCTTCCTTTCTCAATTCCTTGACTCTCTTGTTCCACCAAGGGACTGATCTTCGTGTTGGAGTCCTTGATACCGGGATTGCGCTCTCACAAACCCTTAGTACTTTATTTTCAAACGTACTAACAGCTTTCGCGTAATCATTTCTTAGCGCTCTGATCGCGTCCTCGGTAAACTCTTCTTTTAAACTCTTATGGAAGACCTCCCAGTTGGCTTTTCGGATATTAAATCTCTTAGATTGTTCATTATGCAGTACTGTTGCTTTATTTGCAGTTATTCTAAATGTTATGAGGTTGTGATCACTAGTAGCACAGTCCTCCAGAACCTTCCACCCTTGTATCTTATTCATAATACCCCCACTAACAATGGTCAGGTCGATATTTGACTCCCCATGCGAGGAAGAATACGTACAGGGATTATTCGGCTGATTCATTATGTATAGGTTGTTGGACAGCACAAATTCTTCCACTGCCTTACCCCTGTCATCCGTCTCGTTTGAAAACCAGACCTCCGATTTCGCATTTGAATCCACCGTAATGATGACGTCCTCCTGTCCCAGTTTCTCTATTAATTTTTCTACATTGTCCAGTATTGGCTGAATTGGCTCCGAGAACTGGCAGTATACATTAATTAAATTAATTGCATGGTTCTTAGTGAGTATTTTAACACAAACTATATGTTTGGTTTCTGCATAGGTGTAATGAAAAATCTCCACATTTTCCTCTTTCGCAATTATTGCAACCCATACCTTGTCTTTTGTTTCCGGTTGAATAATCTTAAAATCTCGTGTGCCGTATCCCCGCACGTGTCCTTTATATTCATATGGTTCTTGCACGCATAGAATATCATAATCTCCCTCTATCATCATTTTTTCAAGGTCTGCAGCCGCTTGGGCTGATCGTTGTGCGTTTATTTGACCTATTTTTAGTTCCATTTTACCTTGTTTTTATAGATTTCTAGCATTCTAAGATATTCGGGGCAGTTCTTATTCCTTACGTTATGCTTAACGTCTTTTCGTTTTGCTCTCACACAATTTATACATTGTGGAGAATTTTTCAACGGACAGTTTTCCTTTTCGTGGCCGCTTTTGCCACACGTTTCGCAGAGCTGTTCAGGTTGCTCGCAAACCTTCGCAATGTGACCATAGCCGTGACATTTGAAGCATTTAACTATGTTATAGAATTCCCTTATTCTGTAAGTCCTCCATTTCATGAAGATTCTTCCTTGACTCATCAGGATCTTTAGATGCCGTCCAGGTATCTGCACGATCCAGTTGACTTTGTCGTCCTTTGTCTTATGCGAGTGTCTAAAAACTATGTTGTTTAATAAATATTGTCTTTCTAGTTCATTTAGTGTGTCAAAGTTCTTATTAATTAAATTTTCTTTAAGCTCATCTTTGCTTATATCGTTTTCTACATCGTAAATTATCATTGACGGGTCAATTTGTCTTGGTTTTTCTATACTGAGTCCTGCAGTTTGAAAATTTGCCTCCTGCAGGATTTTTAAATCAGAGTCATCTTTGACCTCCACAACGATGCCTTTCCTTCGGGTATGTCTAATACTCTTTACTCGTACTTTATTGAATTTCTCCAACTTGTCCGTTATTTCCTTCTTTATTTGGTTGTTATCACGTTTGTCGTTAACATCCGATGGCTTAATTATTACAACTTGACTAGAAGCTTTTGGTGCAGAACTCCTAGGAAAGTTGGGTTTTTTATTTCCTCCCATTGCCGTAGCTTGCGCATACGACGTCCCAGCTACCGGTGCCACAGGGGTGGCATCCCTTTGTGCCTTTAAAACCTCATTTTTTACTATCAATTCCTGCAGCTTATTCTCCATTGTGCTCCACTTTTCGAGAATAAACTTAATTGCAGGTTTAGTTATCTTATTGTTGTCGTTGAACAAGAAATTCTCCAATGAGGCACGCTCCTGTTTTACCTCTGCCAGTTCTTGACACTTTGTAGATTGATGTTCGTCATCGTTAGGCTCTGGAGTAATGGTATCCTCAGCCCTCTTTCGCTTTACCTTTCTTGCTCTAATGGCTGCTTCTGATTCCGAAGCCACTGAAGTGACTGAGGAGGCGGAGCTCGTACGAGATCTTGCCACCGATGTCATTTCTGTATCTTTTGACATTGCAAATAACGTCCTTGTTGCTCTCGAGCTTGCTCCTTGACTTTGAGTAGTGTTTGTATCTGATGTTTGTGTTTTGTTTTGTTTTTGATTTTGTTCTTCCATATGATTCCCACGAGTATGGTAGGAAAGGGTGGTCGACCGCAGCAGAGCCTCCTTACTACGGCAAGCTTTCTTACTCTGGGGGGTCAGCCGGTACCCCAGAGGGAACGTTTGCGATTGTACCTTTGTCCGTACAACCACGCAGGCCTCGACACGTTTCCTTACATCTTGCCTTCGGACTTTCCTTTCCTCCGGACTTGGTATGTATTTAGTTGAATGTTGGATCTTTTATCTTCTTTTCTAGGTTTACTAAATTCTTTTCTTTCAGGTTCATCGAGGTATTTCTTGACAACGGGTAGGTATACTCTTTCACTCTTTGTTGTCTTTTGAGAGCGATCGTGAGGAAGAGTGTAAGGTCTTCTTCCCCCCCCTCGCTATCAGCCGACAACAATATATATCTCTTCTTCTGTGTTATACTGATTCTTCTTGTTCTTCGTATACCGCTTCGAGTTCTTGAGACTTTGATCTTGAAGTCCTTATTCCCTCGTTGTCCCTCGTTGTCCCTTCTTCTCCCTCGTTGTCCAACGCTGTCCAACGTTGTCCAACGCTGTCCATCGACGATCTCTTACAATCCCTCGACGAAATCCTTTTAATCCCACGTTGATCCAAATCCATACTCCAATCCATCCAAATCCTCTTCGCCAGTTACACTGGCACCCTACCACCTGGGTACCGCCCACTCATGGCCTCTCTCGAGGCCCCCATGGACGTTGACCCCACCTAGCTAGTCCAGGTGCCTGAAATGTTCTCAAGAGAACACCGGTACAGGATGACGAGTTCTCTCGCAATTGTAGATGCCCCGATAGGAAGCTGGCTGGCGGCTGTGGGTTCCACGCCACAAGGACTCTCCGGAGAGTCCCAACGATCCACGTTCATCACCGGGCCTCACGTCGTAACAGAGCACCCGATGCGGTTAGCTTCGCAGGCTGACGGCAAGCCGCCCCCTGTATATCCCGAACACTGTCTGGTATGTGCAAGGACAGGTCGTTTCATGGATACAGACCTTGGGGCTAGAGCCACTGACGAAGTCCAGTGACTCATCCCCGAATGAACGCTTCACGGCCTATTGCCGCAGAGTCAAGCTCTCACCAACTCCCGTGAACACCATACAAGTCGATGTCTACTCGTGAAAAATGCCCCGTGAGGGGGTTTGCCACTTACTCTTTCGCTCTCTGTATTGCACAGAGACCCAGGTGCACCGCGTGGAGGTGAGGTAAGTGGACTTTGACCGAACCGGCCCGCCAACTTCGCCGAAGTTTTACCTTATTGTAAGCTAAAACCTACAAGGATAAACATCAGTTTCATCGTGGTTTCCCCAAGGGGATGCCGGTCCAGCCTCATACACCCAGTAGATAGGGACAGAGGGAATCTCGTTAATCCATTCATGCGCGTCACTAATTAGATGACGAGGCATTTGGCTAAAACTGTACCGGTAATCCTTATGGAAAACCGGTATACTTCCGAGGAACAAACCTCCTCGTGGGGTAATAACAATTACAACTAGTTAACAATAAGAAAGCACTTTAAAGATCCCTGCTTCGTTCCACTGCCATGGGATCTGCCTACGTACTTGGAAAAATTAGGAAACGGGGACCCTTTCGGGAGGCGATCTTAGTCACGCACTAAGTACGTGTCCAGGGAAAGACCACGCGGAGGTGTCGCCCCGGATTCTACATGCGAAGAATCCGCCCCGCGCCTTATCGTACAATAGTACGGTAAGACTCGCACCGCCCGGTGTAAAAGGCCGGGACGGGCTTATTATTATTTCAGCTGGCAGCTGCTTTGTCGGGTTAGTACTTAGCCTATTGGCTGTGTCTAACAGCATGACTTTTATATTTAAAATTCTTTTTGGCCTTTCGGCTTAGTCAATTTGTAAAATTTATAAAATTGTTTGCCTGTAAGGCCGTCAATAGTTGTAAAATGTGTTTGCCATCAGGCTTGTCTAGTCATGCTTAGGTTAATAATCTGCATGCACTAGCATCGTGTGCTTGGTCAATATTTTAAAAGCGTGTGTTTTTCGCCAAAGGCGGTCAAAGCTAAAATGGAAAATAAGTTAATAAAATAAATAAATAAATAAAATAAATACCTAAACGATCACGTTATGTGATCGTAGTCCAAAAAGCCATTGGCAATTTCAATAGACGACCGGAGGGCGATCATCGCGACCGTTATCATGTCGCTTTTGCTGAACCCCAGGGTCTTTAAGTTTTCTTTGGTGTCTGGGGGCATTGCTCCCCTACACCCTACCACTATTGGTAGCACTCGGCCAGTTCTGCTGTTCGTCTTGATTTTAACGTATTCCGCGGTATCCTTATACTTATTTTCCTTCTCTTCATAGGCCCTTTTAAGATTGTCTTTGTCCTCATAGCGGACAGTAACGTCCACTATGAGGATACCATCCTGGTTTTTGATTACCAGATCCGGTACTTTCATATCTCCTATGACATTTATTCTGGGCTCTAGGAATACCGCGGCTTTACGAGACACTTTATCCTCTATTAATTTAACAATTTCGTTGTGTCTCCTAATTCTAGCTGGCTTCGTGCAAATACAATTGCCAAGTATGTGCCCCAGGGTTTCCAATTGCATGTTACACCTTCGGCACTGTGTGTCTAAGTCCTTTTTTGTCCTCCTTAATGCTATTCTGGTGCCGAAGGTATTTGTTCTTAGTTTAAGCGCGTCTAAATATCTTGACGGCTTTAATAATGTAGGGTCATGGAGCCAGGCGTTGCCCATTCTATCTCCAAAGAATTCATGTACTCCATGACCCTGTGAAACTTTATGCCTCCAATTCTCCGTCTGTCTTTTCTTTAAGGCTATACGTGCGCCTTCTATGTCTTGAATCGTGGCAGGCCATGATAGCCCCACCGATCGTGCGTATTTTGTTATTATTTTCTCCTGCCCTTCGTACGCCTCTCTGACTGCTGCATCATCAGAGTTTAGCATTTTGATGCTGTTTTTAAGTTTGGCGATACGAACTATATCCGCCACTCGTTGGACCCCGAGCCCACCATGGTTCTTCTCCGTGTATATAATGCCATCCGTCGTTGACGGATGGAGTTTGAGAACGCTCTTTAAGATTTGTTTAATCTCATGGTCTAGGGACTCGAGCGTCTTTAACGGTGGCGGACTTGCCACTAGTATATGAATGTATCTGGGCAGGAGATACGTTCTGATTAGGTTGACTTTTTGGTGGGGCTTTAATTTCATTTTAGCTATGTTTTTAGCCGCCACGATAATGCCTTCGATTTCGGCGCATCGCACGCCTTCCCATGGGCTTACTTTGACGCCCAAATATTTTATTTGTGTTCCTGGCTTGGCTTCGGGGATTTTGGATCCATTTAGCACAAGTCCAGGATTGGTTATAAACCACGTTTTATTCTTATGGACGACCTGAAACGCCACGCACTTCTCTGCTTGGATTTTCATATCTATTTTCGCCAAGAAGCTGTGCACTATTTGGATTTGCTTCTTGGCATCTCTTGCGTCTTTTCCAAGCAGGACCAGGTCGTCCGCAAACGCAAGAATGGAGACTTTTTCGTTGATTATTTGAACGCCCTCCGTCGTCCTTTCAACTTCCGCTATCAGTGGATCTATTATCAAGTTAAATAGAAGAGGGGATAGCGGGTCTCCTTGTTTTACCCCTCTTCTTAGAGTCATAGTAATTTTGCCGTCGCCTTTGCCTGTAGATATCTCAGTCGTTTGATTTTCAAATATATTTTCTATATACTCGGCGACGGCAGCTGAGATACCTTTTATTTTTAGACCATCACTAATACAACTGTGGGGCACCGTGTCAAATGCCTTAGCGATGTCGATGATTGTGACAACACCCCCGTGATTGGCTTTCATTTCTCTTATTGTTTTATCGAGGACGGCAATGTTGTGCTTACAGCCGTCCTCTTTTGTAAAGCCCTTTTGTCGTGTGTTTTGTGTAATGTGTCCCCGCAGTCTATTGTCTAGCATTGCCGAGTATAGCCTACCCAGTAGAGACCCGATCGTTATTGGCCTCCAATTCCCTATTTCTCTTGTGTCTTTTCCCACTTTGGGGATCAACGTGGTGCGGTTTCTTCTCCACGTGTCTGGGTAGGCTCGAAATAGCATTAGGCTATTAAATATTTTAGACAATAGCTGCAGGGCTCCTGTCTTTCGAAGGTGTGCCTTTTTAACGCCATCGACACCGGCAGCTGTATTAGTTTTAATTTTTCTCATCTTTTCTATTAAATCTAGCACGGTAATTGGTCTAAATATATCCTCTATGGGGAACATTTCGCTCGTGCCCCTTCCGAGCGTCGACAAGCTTGAGGCCGGACCAGCCGAACCCCATAAGCCGTCGTATAGGCTTTTAATTTCTGCCTTATCGGGGAGCTCAATGCGTTCCCCTGCTTTGATATGCTCCCCAGCGACCGCCAAGTCTACAAGCTTTCTTGGGCATTTATTGTATAACTCTTGATACCGAGAGAATACGAATCTTTCCCTACGGGCGCGGTCGCTTTCCCTATTGTTCATATTTTTATTTTTATTCTTCTTTTTACCCGTAGGAGATTCATCATTTTGCCCTTCTTTCAATTTTTCAGTAAACTCCATTACTATTCTCTCGATATCGGGAGGACCCACCATATCCTCCCTGGCCCATCGCTGGAGCTCCTCCTCTAATTCCTTAAACTCATTGTCTTCCTCCAGCGAATAGGCAAGTATTGCCTCCCTTAGGGCCTCCTGCCAGATTTCTTCTTGACCGTCTTCGGCCCCAAGGGGGTTACCCGCTATTTCCTCGGTGGCCGAGATGTATGAGGCGCTGGTGGAGTTTGTCTCAGTTAAGCTGTCCTCTTCGGCCACCGTGCCCTGAGCGGGCAAGCACCTCCTTTTATCGCTAATCTGTTTCGCAGTCTTTCCGGGTAGGAACTCCTGAATGCGCACATTGGGATGCCTCAAGTGTTTGAAGCGCGCATTCAGGTCTATTAAAAGCTCTGTTTCTTCCTTGGACCAGACCGAGGTGCTCCTGACTGGTCTGTTCCTACCCGTATTAGTGCCACTAGCCATTCTTTTGACGTTTCTAACGTCTGGGTGCCGCAACCTTTCATGTTGCGACAATCCCCTTTGCGTCTTAAAACTGTCCCTGCAGGAATCACACTTGTATGGATTGTCCGCCCTCTCGACAAATCCTTTGCACTTCGGGAGGTGGCATTTACATCCGTGCAGCTTTTCGAATGACTTCATACAAGTTGCACACCTCCATAAGATCTTATAGTCTGAGTGCATTTCCTCCACATGTTCTATAAATTTCGATTCCTGCAGGAACCTTCTGTCGTGGCCCTCCGTACCACAAATGTAACACTTTATTTGCCCGCTCAGAGGCAGATCCACTGTAATTTCCATCTCATTGTCCGTTAGCATGCCATGTTGTCTTTGGTTGGCCCTACTATCCATAGCGGACAGGTCCGCCACGGAGGTCCCAGGGCCGGGAACCCCCGTGTCCGAGGCTTCATCGTCTTCACTCAACATTTGGGTTTTACTACCAATATGATCTGTGTGTTTAGTCCAATCGTGTCCGTCTCATGACCTAAGGAAAGCCGGGTCGTAAGTGCAGACAGCCAAGGAGATCAGGCTCACCGCCAGCCGCCACTTCTAATACTATTAGTATCACTACTAATACCCTCCCGAGAGCCATGATGTTAATTTGCTAAGTTCCAGCGGCGTATTGCTTTCCAGCGGCGTATTGCTTTCACAGCGGCGTGTTGCTTCCCAGCGGCGTATTGCTTTCACAATACGCACACCTTTCGACAACACGACCCCTCCAGCTCTACGCCGCCTTCCGGCAATAGCGCCGCTATATAAAGCATCGCAAAAGCGATGCCTTCGGGAGGGTTTGGGCACTTAGTGCCCCAAAACATTCACCATCTTTCGTTCTTGTTTTAGGCGGCCGACGGCTCACCTTTACTCCTAGCTCGGGTAAGGTGGGGTCGCTACTCCCCAACGGTGTGCACCTTCACCGCCCTGCCTTAAGAGAGTCATAGTTACTCCCGCCGTTTACCCGCGCTTTTTTGAATTTCTTCACGTTGACATTCAGAGCACTGGGCAGAAATCACATTGCGTCAACACCCGCAAGGGCCATCGCAATGCTTTGTTTTAATTAGACAGTCGGATTCCCCTAGTCCGTGCCAGTTCTGAGCTGAGCGTTGAATGGCGGCCGAAGAGAGCGACCACGACGGCAAGCCGCCACGGAAGCCTCGCAGCAAGGAAGATCCGCGGGAGGCCAAGGCACGGGACCGAGCTCGGATCCCGGGGGCGATATAAATATCGCTTGCCCGTTCAGCTTCGCCCAGGCCCGGCACGTCAGCCAAGCCCGCTTCCCGACCAAGCCCGACACGCCCCGCTCCTCAGAGCCAATCCTTATTCCGAAGTTACGGATCCAATTTGCCGACTTCCCTTACCTACATTAATCTATCGACTAGAGGCTCTTTACCTTGGAGACCTGCTGCGGATATGGGTACGAACCGGCGCGACACCTCCACGTGGCCCTCTCCTGGATTTTCAAGGTCCGAGGGGAAGATGCGGACACCGCCGCAACTGCGGTGCTCTTCGCGTTCCAAACCCTATCTCCCTGCTAGAGGTTTCCAGGGAACTCGAACGCTTATACAGAAAAGAAAACTCTCCCCGCACCTCCCGACGGCGTCTCCAGGTCATGTTGGGTTACCCCGACGAGCACTCTTATGAGGGCCCGGAATGGTATACGGTTCCGCTGCCGGGTTCCGGAATAGGAACCGGATTCCCTTTCGCCCGATGGGTGTGTGTGTTTACATAGTCTCGTTCGTTCAAATTTTGCGTGTTACATATGTTAGGACACCTCATCTACATATGATTTCTCATAGGGCTTAGGATCGACTGACTCGTGTGCAACGGCTGTTCACACGAAACCCTTCTCCACATCAGTCCTCCAGGGTCTCGCTGGAGTATTTGCTACTACCACCAAGATCTGCACCGACGGCGGCTCCAGGCAGGCTCACGCCCAGACCCTTCTGCGCACACCGCCGCGACCCTCCTACTCATCAGGGCTTCATGGAGGACGGTCCACACCCACGAGGGGTCAAAGGACGCACGTCACTCCCCTCTTGCCGCTGACGGCGGAGTATAGGCGCGACGCTTCAGCGCCATCCATTTTCAGGGCTAGTTGCTTCGGCAGGTGAGTTGTTACACACTCCTTAGCGGATTCCGACTTCCATGGCCACCGTCCTGCTGTCTTAAGCAACCAACGCCTTTCATGGTATCCCATAAGCGTCGACTTAGGCGCCTTAACTCTGCGTTTGGTTCATCCCACAGCGCCAGTTCTGCTTACCAAAATTGGCCCACTTGGCACTCTGATCCAAGATCTCGTGGCTTCATTGATCCAAGCAAGCCAGAGATCTCACCCATTTAAAGTTTGAGAATAGGTTGAGGTCGTTTCGGCCCCAATGCCTCTAATCATTCGCTTTACCAGATGAGACTCGTCAGCGTTCGAAACGAGTGCCAGCTATCCTGAGGGAAACTTCGGAGGGAACCAGCTACTAGATGGTTCGATTAGTCTTTCGCCCCTATACCCAGTTCCGACGATCGATTTGCACGTCAGAATCGCTACGGACCTCCATCAGGGTTTCCCCTGACTTCGTCCTGACCAGGCATAGTTCACCATCTTTCGGGTCCCAACGTGTACGCTCTGGGTGCGCCTCTTCTCGTAATGAGAACGAGACGCCCCGGGAGTGCGGGGCACCATCGTAACGGTGCCCATCCTCCCTCGGTCGACGCTTAGGCCGACCTTCACTTTCATTTCGCCTTTAGGTTTATGCATCCCAATGACTCGCGCACATGTTAGACTCCTTGGTCCGTGTTTCAAGACGGGTCCTGAGAGTACCCAAAGCAGTAGCGTCGCCGACCGGTAATTCAGAGCTTGGCCAGTCCAAGGACACCGCCTGCCAACAGCTGGTCATGCCCGGGGACGGCACCAGGTCCGTACCTCCGGGTTGAAGCTGATCTAGCTTGCGGCGGGCCTGACGCACACACATTCGAGAATGGATTGGTTGCGGCCCGATACCGTGCGAGTACCGTCGTGCAGCCGGTCGGGCGACCGAGGGTCTGTCGCGTGCGCGCATGGCGACGAAACAGGCGCCCTCTCGGGCCGTAGACCGACACGCAACGGGTCGCGACGTTCTACTAGGGGAGAAGTGCACGACTACAGCACCGGAACATTCAAGCCGAAGGTGGTGTGCCCTCGCCGTGGAACCACGAAGGTCCATTCGGGGCATCGCGCACCGACGGGAGCCAGCGCCGTTGACGATGAATCTCCCCATTCGATCTTTTGGGTTTCTCAGGTTTACCCCTGAACGGTTTCACGTACTCTTGAACTCTCTCTTCAAAGTTCTTTTCAACTTTCCCTCACGGTACTTGTTCGCTATCGGTCTCGTGGTCGTATTTAGCCTTAGATGGAGTTTACCACCCACTTAGGGTTGCACTCTCAAGCAACCCGACTCTAAGGAGAGATCCTCCCGAAAACGCGTACCGGTCGCTACGGGCCTGGCACCCTCTATGGGTAAATGGCCCCATTCAAGATGGACTTGGACGCGGTTCGACGTCACGGGACAGACGGATCCTCCCAAACACTACATTTCCCAGCGGCAGAACCGCGGGATTCAGTGCTGGGCTCATTCCTGTTCGCTCGCCGCTACTAAGGAAATCCTTGTTAGTTTCTTTTCCTCCGCTTAGTAATATGCTTAAATTCAGCGGGTAATCTCGCCTACTCTGAGGTCGTCATATACGTGTATTTTTATTGTATGCGTAACAACAACAATAAAAAAAAACCTGAGTTACGCACAGTTGAGAGTGGCGACAAAAAAAAAAGAAGTAAGAGAGAGAAGGTATAGTCGAAAGTCGAAAAGACATTTGTACAAGAAACATGGATTCTTAGTTTTATGCACCGCACCATAGTGCCAATTTATATCGCAGGTTCGAATCGGAGAGACGCTCGCTGGACAACCGAAGAATTTCCCGGATTTTTGACGTCCGTCCTGTATTTAAAAAAAAAGCAATGCTTGGTATAAACTATTCTCCAGCGGTTCCTATATATCGTTTCGCCCTTTAATCTCGAACGTCTCTCTGTGTACAATATAAAAAAAAGAGCATCGAAACGGCGCACCGATCCTCCTCATAGTCATCCCGATTCTTTATTATTACCCTAGATCCTTCAGAACGAAGGACCAGGCCGGGGTGAGTCGGAGGTGCGCAACACGGATCTCAAACTCTTTTTATATGTACGAGAGAACGTAAAAGGGACAAAAAACAGAACGCACGCAAGTGGAGATAGACAAGCTTCTTTTTCTCTTTCCAGGGACTGGACGACCGGCTTCTGGTTGCGCGGTCTCTCGCGATCGACAACGAAAATGGCATGGGGTGACCAACACAGAGCGTGGATGCAGCTGCTGCCAACTCCCGACCGTTATCGACGAGTCTTTGATTTATTCGAACATAGCCGCGCCAAAGGGGAAAAGATATTCTCCTCTCTTCCCTGGGGCTCTTTTAACGAATAATCGTAACCCGTCGTCGATCGGGGTAAGAAAAGTCAAAATGGCAGCGTACAATACACACGCACACCGAGTCTCTTGTACCTCTTCCTCTCTTTCCCATCTTATTTACGTCGCTCGTTCTCTTTCTGTGACTCTCAGTCGTTTCATTTCAAACGACGTCGGGGGCGCGGGTATATGTAATTTTGGTGTGCTCCAAACGACTTGACGACACCTCTCGGATCGAGCGAGTGGCGGATGCCGTGGGGGTTACTGTTTGTATTTAACACGGGTAAAAAAAACAACAATAGAAACCTGACAAGTACGGACGAAGCGGTGCTTTAACAATGGGCGGTCGTCAAAGTAAGATCTTTAGAACAAAAATCGAACCGACGACTCACGACGCCATTTCAGCACTCTCGCAGGTTCGCCCGAAAGGTTTCCCTCCGTGAATAAATACATCCCACACACTCGGCGCCGCACGCGCACGCGCGTACGATCCGGGGGTCAAAGTCTTTTAAGGAGGCACACACCTCCGCGACGAACGCCGACGAACGTTCAACGATCGCTCGTACGTATACGCATGCATCTCCTCCGATTATATCGAGATAATCTCGATCTCTCTAACGAGAACATCCCTCCCGACTCGGAAACGAGTCCCCCCATTCGACAAGGGGACCGACCGACGACGGGGTATTATCGTATCGTTCTCGCAGAGGTGAAACATGAAGGAGAAAGCAAAACGCAACGCAAGCAGTATATAGGTTACGTAAACGACCCTCAGCCAGGCGTGGTCCAGGAATTGTATCCGTGGACCGCAATGTGCGTTCGAAATGTCGATGTTCATGTGTTCTGCAGTTCACACGTTGACGCGCAATTAGCTGCGTTCTTCATCGACCCACGAGCCAAGTGATCCACCGTTCAGGGTAATCGTATAATATTGTATTTCGTTCATTGGTCTAAATACTCGGTTCAAAAGAAGCCGAGATCCCGACGCAACTCCATGAAGGAGAGGCGGGCTAGTCGCCGCGTCGCAACGGATTTTTTACGTCCGTTATATGCGACGATCGATCGACGACACAATATTGTGTCCCGGATGTTTGTTCGTCGGATCGTGGGTGGGTCACGTAAACGTGGAACACCAGCACACGTTGATCCGACGATCGGGCGCAAAGCACGTTTAATGAAAAATCAACAACCTCGAGGAGATCGTCGCAACACGAAGAAAACGACGGGGATTGCCCCGATAACTGGATTCATCGTGTTTAATTTAACGACCTCCCAGGAACCAAATTGCAAAACGCTTGCAAGCATGTCCGTCTCCCAACCGTCATCAGTTTCTCCCATTCATTTCACCTCTCTCACGCTCGTTGTTCCCGGGGTGGTTCGTTCAGGTGAGAATCGATAGTAACCGACGATCCCGTGTTAATAAACCTCGGCACAACCTTCCAGAAGCGGTCTTTCGTCCCATCGATTCGTTGCCAGTAAAATTGTTCGATCTCGCAACGACGTGGGTGTCCGACTCACGACGACTAGGAGGAGTGCTTAACGGCAACCGGGCGAAGGTTACTCTCTGAACGAAATTAACACCCGCTTGTTTCAACGGCGGTGGGCTACCAATTTAGGGAGTAACAGGGTCGAGGCTCGAGTCCTGTGTAGCCCGTTAACCCGTTTTTTTTCGTTTTCGTTATATTTATATATTTTTCGTTCAGGTGAATGTCAAAAAGTCGATAGGGACCGCAGCAAGCGTGACGATCGGACGCAACAACAGGGGCACATACCTCGCGAAGCGGTCCATTTCATCCCATCGATTCGTTGAGAGTAAAATTGTTCGATCTCGCAACGACGTGGGTGTCAAGACTCACGACAACGGAGGGTGGTGCCCCTTAACGGCAACCGACGAAACACAGTGAGCGTGGTCCCTCTCTGAACGAAATAAATAAACAAACACTACTTAGAAACGGATCGGCACTACTCTACTCGAGATGACCCATCGTTTCCTCGTTCGGGTGGCATTACGAAGTAATGTTGTCGATAGGATCGAAAACAATTGGCATAGGGGCCCGACAAACGCGCCTCGAAGCGGTCCATTTCATCCCATCGATTCGTTGCGAGTAAAATTGTTCGATCTCGCAACGACGTGGGCGTCAAGACTCTCGACAACGAGGGTAACGCTGCTGGCGTACCAAAAGATTCGTCCTCTCCGAACGAGTACTACACGGTCAGGGTGGAATGTAAACACTCTACTCGAGATGACCCACCGTTTCCCCGCTCGGGTAGCATTACATAGTAATGTTGTCGATAGGATCGAAAACAATTGGCTTAGGGGCCCGACAAACGCGCCTCGAAGCGGTCCATTTCATCCCATCGATTCGTTGCGAGTAAAATTGTTCGATCTCGCAACGACGTGGGCGTCAAGACTCTCGACAACGAGGGTAACGCTGCTGGCGTACCAAAAGATTCGTCCTCTCCGAACGAGTACTACACGGTCAGGGTGGAATGTAAACACTCTACTCGAGATGACCCACCGTTTCCCCGCTCGGGTAGCATTACATAGTAATGTTGTCGATAGGATCGAAAACAATTGGCTTAGGGGCCCGACAAACGCGCCTCGAAGCGGTCCATTTCATCCCATCGATTCGTTGCGAGTAAAATTGTTCGATCTCGCAACGACGTGGGCGTCAAGACTCTCGACAACGAGGGTAACGCTGCTGGCGTACCAAAAGATTCGTCCTCTCCGAACGAGTACTACACGGTCAGGGTGGAATGTAAACACTCTACTCGAGATGACCCACCGTTTCCCCGCTCGGGTAGCATTACATAGTAATGTTGTCGATAGGATCGAAAACAATTGGCGTAGGGGCCCGACAAACGCGCCTCGAAGCGGTCCATTTCATCCCATCGATTCGTTGCGAGTAAAATTGTTCGATCTCGCAACGACGTGGGCGTCAAGACTCTCGACAACGAGGGTAACGCTGCTGGCGTACCAAAAGATTCGTCCTCTCCGAACGAGTACTACACGGTCAGGGTGGAATGTAAACACTCTACTCGAGATGACCCACCGTTTTCCCGCTCGGGTAGCATTACATAGTAATGTGTCGATAGGATCGAAAACAATTGGCGTAGGAGCCCGACAAACGCGCCTCGAAGCGGTCCATTTCATCCCATCGATTCGTTGCGAGTAAAATTGTTCGATCTCGCAACGACGTGGGCGTCAAGACTCTCGACAACGAGGGTAACGCTGCTGGCGTACCAAAAGATTCGTCCTCTCCGAACGAGTACTACACGGTCAGGGTGGAATGTAAACACTCTACTCGAGATGACCCACCGTTTCCCGCTCGGGTAGCATTACATAGTAATGTTGTCGATAGGATCGAAAACAATTGGCGTAGGGGCCCGACAAACGCGCCTCGAAGCGGTCCATTTCATCCCATCGATTCGTTGCGAGTAAAATTGTTCGATCTCGCAACGACGTGGGCGTCAAGACTCTCGACAACGAGGGTAACGCTGCTGGCGTACCAAAAGATTCGTCCTCTCCGAACGAGTACTACACGGTCAGGGTGGAATGTAAACACTCTACTCGAGATGACCCACCGTTTCCCCGCTCGGGTAGCATTACATAGTAATGTTGTCGATAGGATCGAAAACAATTGGCGTAGGGGCCCGACAAACGCGCCTCGAAGCGGTCCATTTCATCCCATCGATTCGTTGAGAGTAAAATTGTTCGATCTCGCAACGACGTGGGTGTCAAGACTCTCGACAACGAGGGTAACGCTGCTGGCGTACCAAAAGATTCGTCCTCTCCGAACGAGTACTACACGGTCAGGGTGGAATGTAAACACTCTACTCGAGATGACCCACCGTTTCCCCGCTCGGGTAGCATTACGAAGTAATGTGTCGATAGGATCGAAAACAATTGGCGTAGGGTGCCGACAAACGCGCCTCGAAGCGGTCCATTTCATCCCATCGATTCGTTGCGAGTAAAATTGTTCGATCTCGCAACGACGTGGGTGTCAAGACTCTCGACAACGAGGGTAACGCTGCTGGCGTACCAAAAGATTCGTCCTCTCCGAACGAGTACTACGGTCAGGGTCGAATGTAAACGGACACAAAAATCTGTGCAGCTTTGCATTTCATTGCGGTTCCAGGTTACCCGACGATGATCCCCACGTATGCAAACACATCGTGTGGGATCCATCCGTTTTGGACACGTATATATCCTCGGGCGCAACCGCTCAGGAGGTAATTATTGTTGTTCCCGCGATGGGTATGAAGCGTCACACCGTGAAATCTTTATGCTTCCGGCGGCTTCGTTGTTCAATCCCAACGGAGTAACAATCCATTTCTTCACTCTCCTTCGCCTCCCGTATAGAATATATACTGGAAAAGATGCACTCGCCAAAGCCGGATCTCGTTGACCAGCATTGCCATGTCTCTCCGACACGGGGAATTTTTCGACATATTTCGGCGTCATTCATTCTTTGTATTACTTATGAGCGTGGGGTGTGCCGTTTCGTGTGTTTCTTTATATTACATTTATATATAATATGTGGTCGCTGTTATTCTCATATACGCCCTAACCAAGGATGTGTGACATTCATTTATATTATGGACGTGGACGTGGACGTGGACGTGGACGTCGTACGATAATACACATTTATTTATGTTATTTGGATGCCGATTCGTTATTTCATATTCTGTGTATATCGTTAATATCATATTATATAAAGTGAAAAGTAAGGCGGCGGGTCTTCTGTTACGACCTCACGCAAGCGCCCCTTTTCTTCTTTTAATTATGTGTGACTTTCGTTTGATTTGTACTTTTGCTCATGAATAGACAGCAGACGCATCATATATATATTATCGTGTGTTTCTCAGTTATTTCGACAACACACCCACAGCCAAAGAGCGGCGGGTCCTTTTGTTTACGACCTCACGCAAGCGCTCTTTCATTTCTGTACTCTCCCCTTCGATGCATCATCGCCTTATGCCGTTTTACATCCCGAAATCGAGAGAGACAGAGGACAAACGACCACCGAGAGCCCAGTGGGTGCCTCTCTTTTCCGACAGGTTATTTTATAGTCACTTGCCTGGATGACTTTCATTCTATCAACTGAGTGAACGGACGGGAGGGCGAGCCTCCTACACGTAAGCCGTCTTTCTCGTCGATATTTTGGCGTTCGAATAATTTAGTTTTGGTATCTGTTTTTAGTTTTGGTATCTGTTTTTATCGATCCATTCGCAGTCATAGTTACGCTTAATTTTATTTATAATGTGTTTTTTATTGTTACACATTTTTATTCGTTAATGATCCTTCCGCAGGTTCACCTACGGAAACCTTGTTACGACTTTTACTTCCTCTAAATAATCAAGTTTGGTCATCTTCCCGGCAACATCGGCAATGCCGAGACATTGGCCGCGCACCAGTCTGAAGACCTCACTAAATCATTCAATCGGTAGTAGCGACGGGCGGTGTGCACAAAGGGCAGGGACGTAATCAACGCGAGCTTATGACTCGCGCTTACTAGGAATTCCTCGTTCATGGGGAATAATTGCAAGCCCCAATCCCTAGCACGAAGGAGGTTCAGCGGGTTACCCGGGCCTTTCGGTCAGGGAAAACACGCTGATTCCTTCAGTGTAGCGCGCGTGCGGCCCAGAACATCTAAGGGCATCACAGACCTGTTATTGCTCAATCTCGTGCGGCTAGAAGCCGCCTGTCCCTCTAAGAAGATTTGTTTGTACGTTGGTAGTAAAAACCCACCGACCGAAGCCGGGGGCCTTCGAGATACCATAAGGTACGTCTATTTAGCAGGCTAGAGTCTCGTTCGTTATCGGAATTAACCAGACAAATCGCTCCACCAACTAAGAACGGCCATGCACCACCACCCACCGAATCAAGAAAGAGCTATCAATCTGTCAATCCTTCCGGTGTCTGGGCCTGGTGAGGTTTCCCGTGTTGAGTCAAATTAAGCCGCAGGCTCCACTCCTGGTGGTGCCCTTCCGTCAATTCCTTTAAGTTTCAGCTTTGCAACCATACTTCCCCCGGAACCCAAAAGCTTTGGTTTCCCGGAAGCTGCCCGCCGAGTCATCGGAGGAACATCGGCGGATCGCTAGCTGGCATCGTTTATGGTTAGAACTAGGGCGGTATCTGATCGCCTTCGAACCTCTAACTTTCGTTCTTGATTAATGAAAACATTTTTGGCAAATGCTTTCGCTTTAGTCCGTCTTGCGACGATCCAAGAATTTCACCTCTAACGCCGCAATACGAATGCCCCCATCTGTCCCTATTAATCATTACCTCGGGGTTCCGAAAACCAACAAAATAGAACCGAGGTCCTATTCCATTATTCCATGCACACAGTATTCAGGCGAAGGTAGCCTGCTTTGAGCACTTTAATTTGTTCAAAGTAAACGTACCGGCCCACCTCGACACTCAGTGAAGAGCACCGCGATGGGTAATCAATTGGACCGCCCGCGAGGAGCTAAGCCCACCGGTAGGACGTACCACATAATGCCAGTTAAACACCGCGAGCGGTGAACCGACACTGTGACACACAGATTCAACTACGAGCTTTTTAACCGCAACAACTTTAATATACGCTATTGGAGCTGGAATTACCGCGGCTGCTGGCACCAGACTTGCCCTCCAATTGGTCCTCGTTAAAGGATTTAAAGTGTACTCATTCCGATTACGGGGCCTCGGATGAGTCCCGTATCGTTATTTTTCGTCACTACCTCCCCGTGCCGGGAGTGGGTAATTTGCGCGCCTGCTGCCTTCCTTGGATGTGGTAGCTGTTTCTCAGGCTCCCTCTCCGGAATCGAACCCTGATTCCCCGTTACCCGTTATAACCATGGTAGGCGCAGAACCTACCATCGACAGTTGATAAGTCAGACATTTGAAAGATTCGTCGCCGGTTCTAAATGACCATGCGATCAGCACAAAGTTATTCAGAGTCACCAAAGCAAACGATGAACGAACGGACGAACCGTCCGCCACCGATTGGTTTTGATCTAATAAAAGCATTCCTTCCATCTCTGGTCGGAATTCTAGTTTGCATGTATTAGCTCTAGAATTACCACAGTTATCCAAGTAAATGTGGGTACAATCTAAGAAACCGTAACTGATTTAATGAGCCATTCGCGGTTTCACCTTAATTCGGTATGTACTTAGACATGCATGGCTTAATCTTTGAGACAAGCATATGACTACTGGCAGGATCAACCAGGGAGTTGCGTGAAGGAGAAAATCTTCTCTCTCTCTCTCTCTTTACCTGTCGTCGTCGATTCTCTCGGAGGATCGATCGACGAGTCGAGCCTTTCGTATTTGTATTATATATATAGTATGCATAATGTAACGTGTGTTTGGTCAAATACATTATTTATCGCAAGAGGAGGAGCGGGCACTCGTATAATACTGCCCCAGATTAATTTCCTTCATCGCACCACAAAGTGTATTTAGTTACTTCCATAGAATGTCTCCGTTTCGAGGAAGCGCGTATTATATTCACTTCCACGCTGAAACAGTTTCTCGTTAAAATAAAGCACGTATCCAGCATGCTGAACAATATTTTAACGAGCCAAGCGCGTATTCGAAGTGCACGCTGAACGTATCTAAATAAACGGGACAAACTCTTTGTGAAAGTTTCGTATCGCCCTCCTTCTAGTCGCACAAATGCGCCTCAAGAAGAATACAGTGCAACTTTAGCAAAGTATAAATCTATCGTACACAATTTGTACGCCCAACGTGTATCAAAATATATAACGTTATAAAACGTTTGTAAAATCGTCCGATCGCTCGGTTCGAAGAGTTGATGCTCAGTTAGTACAAGTACACACGCCGAAACGTGCATACAGGTAGCCAACATCCCAAAGGGACGCTTTTCCCACATATGGGCCATTCGGTCATAGACACCGACCCGTGGCAATGCTGTGCAGAGAAGTAGATAGGGACAGAGGGAATCTCGTTAATCCATTCATGCGCGTCACTAATTAGATGACGAGGCATTTGGCTACCTTGCGAGAGTCCTATCTACCCCCGTCGTATACCAACGCATACGCACGGGGCACCGGCCTACTCGGAGCTACCATGCGGGATTCTCACACCGGACGCTTCCGCCTTACGTCCCGACATATATCCAACCTTGGCTGGTACCCACATCGGAACCGGACGCCCCCACAAGGAGGGCAGTGGCCCGCAAAAATAGCTCCGCCTCTGTTCGAACCGGTGACTGACTCACGATTGTGCCGCTTTCCCCCGGCAGTGGGGACCAGGTGAGGACTGAGTCACGACAACCCAGCTGAACCCTCACCCGGCGGGGCCATGCTAGAGGAGCAATGATACCCCCCTGACAAATTTAGCCACAGGCATGTCGCCAAGAACGTGCTGAACAGACAGAAGCGCTGCACCTCGTCGTTCTAATGCCTTCCGCTACCTCGGGGCTAGTCCCCTCAGTTTCGCGTTACTCTAGCGTGTGGTCCCGACGGACAAGGCACGTCAGCCAAGCCCGCTTCCCGACCAAGCCCGACACGCCCCGCTCCTCAGAGCCAATCCTTATTCCGAAGTTACGGATCCAATTTGCCGACTTCCCTTACCTACATTAATCTATCGACTAGAGGCTCTTTACCTTGGAGACCTGCTGCGGATATGGGTACGAACCGGCGCGACACCTCCACGTGGCCCTCTCCTGGATTTTCAAGGTCCGAGGGGAAGATGCGGACACCGCCGCAACTGCGGTGCTCTTCGCGTTCCAAACCCTATCTCCCTGCTAGAGGTTTCCAGGGAACTCGAACGCTTATACAGAAAAGAAAACTCTCCCCGCACCTCCCGACGGCGTCTCCGGGTCATGTTGGGTTACCCCGACGAGCACTCTTATGAGGGCCCGGAATGGTATACGGTTCCGCTGCCGGGTTCCGGAATAGGAACCGGATTCCCTTTCGCCCGATGGGTGTGTGTTTTTACATAGTCTCGTTCGTTCAAATTTTGCGTGTTACATATGTTAGGACACCTCATCTACATATGATTTCTCATAGGGCTTAGGATCGACTGACTCGTGTGCAACGGCTGTTCACACGAAACCCTTCTCCACATCAGTCCTCCAGGGTCTCGCTGGAGTATTTGCTACTACCACCAAGATCTGCCCCGACGGCGGCTCCAGGCAGGCTCACGCCCAGACCCTTCTGCGCACACCGCCGCGACCCTCCTACTCATCAGGGCTTCATGGAGGACGGTCCACACCCACGAGGGGTCAAAGGACGCACGTCACTCCCCTCTTGCCGCTGACGGCGGAGTATAGGCGCGACGCTTCAGCGCCATCCATTTTCAGGGCTAGTTGCTTCGGCAGGTTAGTTGTTACACACTCCTTAGCGGATTCCGACTTCCATGGCCACCGTCCTGCTGTCTTAAGCAACCAACGCCTTTCATGGTATCCCATAAGCGTCGACTTAGGCGCCTTAACTCTGCGTTTGGTTCATCCCACAGCGCCAGTTCTGCTTACCAAAATTGGCCCACTTTGCACTCTGATCCAAGATCTCGTGGCTTCATTGATCCAAGCAAGCCAGAGATCTCACCCATTTAAAGTTTGAGAATAGGTTGAGGTCGTTTCGGCCCCAATGCCTCTAATCATTCGCTTTACCAGATGAGACTCGTCAGCGTTCGAAACGAGTGCCAGCTATCCTGAGGGAAACTTCGGAGGGAACCAGCTACTAGATGGTTCGATTAGTCTTTCGCCCCTATACCCAGTTCCGACGATCGATTTGCACGTCAGAATCGCTACGGACCTCCATCAGGGTTTCCCCTGACTTCGTCCTGACCAGGCATAGTTCACCATCTTTCGGGTCCCAACGTGTACGCTCTGGGTGCGCCTCTTCTCGTAATGAGACCGAGACGCCCCGGGAGTGCGGGGCACCATCGTAACGGTGCCCATCCTCCCTCGGTCGACGCTTAGGCCGACCTTCACTTTCATTTCGCCTTTAGGTTTATGCATCCCAATGACTCGCGCACATGTTAGACTCCTTGGTCCGTGTTTCAAGACGGGTCCTGAGAGTACCCAAAGCAGTAGCGTCGCCGACCGGTAATTCAGAGCTTGGCCAGTCCAAGGACACCGCCTGCCAACAGCTGGTCATGCCCGGGGACGGCACCAGGTCCGTACCTCCGGGTTGAAGCTGATCTAGCTTGCGGCGGGCCTGACGCACACACATTCGAGAATGGATTGGTTGCGGCCCGATACCGTGCGAGTACCGTCGTGCAGCCGGTCGGGCGACCGAGGGTCTGTCGCGTGCGCGCATGACGACGAAACAGGCGCCCTCTCGGGCCGTAGACCGACACGCAACGGGTCGCGACGTTCTACTAGGGGAGAAGTGCACGACTACAGCACCGGAACATTCAAGCCGAAGGTGGTGTGCCCTCGCCGTGGAACCACGAAGGTCCATTCGGGGCATCGCGCACCGACGGGAGCCAGCGCCGTTGACGATGAATCTCCCCATTCGATCTTTTGGGTTTCTCAGGTTTACCCCTGAACGGTTTCACGTACTCCTGAACTCTCTCTTCAAAGTTCTTTTCAACTTTCCCTCACGGTACTTGTTCGCTATCGGTCTCGTGGTCGTATTTAGCCTTAGATGGAGTTTACCACCCACTTAGGGTTGCACTCTCAAGCAACCCGACTCTAAGGAGAGATCCTCCCGAAAACGCGTACCGGTCGCTACGGGCCTGGCACCCTCTATGGGTAAAGGGCCCCATTCAAGATGGACTTGGACGCGGTTCGACGTCACGGGACAGACGGATCCTCCCAAACACTACATTTCCCAGCGGCAGAACCGCGGGATTCAGTGCTGGGCTCATTCATGTTCGCTCGCCGCTACTAAGGAAATCCTTGTTAGTTTCTTTTCCTCCGCTTAGTAATATGCTTAAATTCAGCGGGTAATCTCGCCTACTCTGAGGTCGTCATATACGTGTATTTTTATTGTGTGCGTAACAGCAACAATAAAAAAAAACCTGAGTTACGCACAGTTGAGAGTGGCGACAAAAAAAAAAGAAGTAAGGGAGAGAAGGTATAGTCGAAAGTCGAAAAGACATTTGTACAAGAAACATGGATTCTTAGTTTTATGCACCGCACCATAGTGCCAATTTATATCGCAGGTTCGAATCGGAGAGACGCTCGCTGGACAACCGAAGAATTTCCCGGATTTTTGACGTCCGTCCTGTATTTAAAAAAAAAGCAATGCTTGGTATAAACTATTCTCCAGCGGTTCCTATATATCGTTTCGCCCTTTAATCTCGAACGTCTCTCTGTGTACAATATAAAAAAAAGAGCATCGAAACGGCGCACCGATCCTCCTCATAGTCATCCCGATTCTTTATTATTACCCTAGATCCTTCAGAACGAAGGACCAGGCCGGGGTGAGTCGGAGGTGCGCAACACGGATCTCAAACTCTTTTTATATGTACGAGAGAACGTAAAAGGGACAAAAAACAGAACGCACGCAAGTGGAGATAGACAAGCTTCTTTTTCTCTTTCCAGGGACTGGACGACCGGCTTCTGGTTGCGCGGTCTCTCGCGATCGACAACGAAAATGGCATGGGGTGACCAACACAGCGTGGATGCAGCTGCTGCCAACTCCCGACCGTTATCGACGAGTCTTTGATTTATTCGAACATAGCCGCGCCAAAGGGGAAAAGATATTCTCCTCTCTTCCCTGGGGCTCTTTTAACGAATAATCGTAACCCGTCGTCGATCGGGGTAAGAAAAGTCAAAATGACAGCGTACAATACACACGCACACCGAGTCTCTTGTACCTCTTCCTCTCTTTCCCATCTTATTTACGTCGCTCGTTCTCTTTCTGTGACTCTCAGTCGTTTCATTTCAAACGACGGCGGGGGCGCGGGTATATGTAATTTTGGTGTGCTCCAAACGACTTGACGACACCTCTCGGATCGAGCGAGTGGCGGATGCCGTGGGGGTTACTGTTTGTATTTAACACGGGTAAAAAAAACAACAATAGAAACCTGACAAGTACGGACGAAGCGGTGCTTTAACAATGGGCGGTCGTCAAAGTAAGATCTTTAGAACAAAAATCGAACCGACGACTCACGACGCCATTTCAGCACTCTCGCAGGTTCGCCCGAAAGGTTTCCCTCCGTGAATAAATACATCCCACACACTCGGCGCCGCACGCGCACGCGCGTACGATCCGGGGTCAAAGTCTTTTAAGGAGGCACACACCTCCGCGACGAACGCCGACGAACGTTCAACGATCGCTCGTACGTATACGCATGCATCTCCTCCGATTATATCGAGATAATCTCGATCTCTCTAACGAGAACATCCCTCCCGACTCGGAAACGAGTCCCCCATTCGACAAGGGGACCGACCGACGACGGGGTATTATCGTATCGTTCTCGCAGAGGTGAAACATGAAGGAGAAAGCAAAACGCAACGCAAGCAGTATATAGGTTACGTAAACGACCCTCAGCCAGGCGTGGTCCAGGAATTGTATCCGTGGACCGCAATGTGCGTTCGAAATGTCGATGTTCATGTGTTCTGCAGTTCACACGTTGACGCGCAATTAGCTGCGTTCTTCATCGACCCACGAGCCAAGTGATCCACCGTTCAGGGTAATCGTATAATATTGTATTTCGTTCATTGGTCTAAATACTCGGTTCAAAAGAAGCCGAGATCCCGACGCAACTCCATGAAGGAGAGGCGGGCTAGTCGCCGCGTCGCAACGGATTTTTTACGTCCGTTATATGCGACGATCGATCGACGACACAATATTGTGTCCCGGATGTTTGTTCGTCGGATCGTGGGTGGGTCACGTAAACGTGGAACACCAGCACACGTTGATCCGACGATCGGGCGCAAAGCACGTTTAATGAAAAATCAACAACCTCGAGGAGATCGTCGCAACACGAGGAAAACGACGGGGATTGCCCCGATAACTGGATTCATCGTGTTTAATTTAACGACCTCCCAGGAACCAAATTGCAAAACGCTTGCAAGCATGTCCGTCTCCCAACCGTCATCAGTTTCTCCCATTCATTTCACCTCTAACACGCTCGTTGTTCCCGGAGTGGTTCGTTCAGGTGAGAATCGATAGTAACCGACGATCCCGTGTTAATAAACCTCGGCACAACCTTCCAGAAGCGGTCTTTCGTCCCATCGATTCGTTGCCAGTAAAATTGTTCGATCTCGAAACGACGTGGGTGTCCGACTCACGACGACGGAGGGTGGTGCCCCTTAACGGCAACCGACGAAACACATTGAGCGTGGTCCCTCTCTGAACGAAATAAATAAAGAAACACTACTTATAAACGGATCGGCACTACTCTACTCGAGATGACCCATCGTTTCCTCGTTCGGGTGGCATTACGAAGTAATTTTGTCGATAGGATCGAAAACAATTGGCATAGGGGCCCGACAAACGCGCCTCGAAGCGGTCCATTTCATCCCATCGATTCGTTGCGAGTAAAATTGTTCGATCTCGCAACGACGTGGGTGTCAAGACTCTCGCCAACGAGGGTAACGCTGCTGGCGTACCAAAAGATTCGTCCTCTCCGAACGAGTACTACACGGTCAGGGTGGAATGTAAACACTCTACTCGAGATGACCCACCGTTTCCCCGCTCGGGTAGCATTACATAGTAATGTGTCGATAGGATCGAAAACAATTGGCGTAGGAGCCCGACAAACGTGCCTCGAAGCGGTCCATTTCATCCCATCGATTCGTTGCGAGTAAAATTGTTCGATCTCGCAACGACGTGGGCGTCAAGACTCTCGACAACGAGGGTAACGCTGCTGGCGTACCAAAAGATTCGTCCCCTCCGAACGAGTACCACACGGTCAGAGTGGAATGTAAACACTCTACTCGAGATTACCCACCGTTTCCCCGCTCGGGTAGCATTACACAGTAATGTGTCGATAGGATCGCAAACAATTGGCGTAGGAGCCCGACAAACGTGCCTCGAAGCGGCCCATTTCATCCCATCGATTCGTTGCGAGTAAAATTGTTCGATCTCGCAACGACGTGGGTGTCAAGACTCTCGACAACGAGGGTAACGCTGCTGGCGTACCAAAAGATTCGTCCTCTCCGAACGAGTACCACACGGTCAGGGTGGAATGTAAACACTCTACTCGAGATTACCCACCGTTTCCCCGCTCGGGTAGCATTACATAGTAATGTTGTCGATATGATCGAAAACAATTGGCGTAGGGGCCCGACAAACGTGCCTCGAAGCGGTCCATTTCATCCCATCGATTCGTTGAGAGTAAAATTGTTCGATCTCGCAACGACGTGGGCGTCAAGACTCTCGACAACGAGGGTAACGCTGCTGGCGTACCAAAAGATTCGTCCTCTCCGAACGAGTACTACACGGTCAGGGTGGAATGTAAACACTCTACTCGAGATTACCCACCGTTTCCCCGCTCGGGTAGCATTACATAGTAATGTGTCGATAGGATCGAAAACAATTGGCTTAGGGGCCCGACAAACGCGCCTCGAAGCGGTCCATTTCATCCCATCGATTCGTTGAGAGTAAAATTGTTCGATCTCGCAACGACGTGGGTGTCAAGACTCTCGACAACGAGGGTAACGCTGCTGGCGTACCAAAAGATTCGTCCTCTCCGAACGAGTACTACACGGTCAGGGTGGAATGTAAACACTCTACTCGAGATGACCCACCGTTTCCCCGCTCGGGTAGCATTACGAAGTAATGTGTCGATAGGATCGAAAACAATTGGCTTAGGGGCACGGGGAATATGAGTATGAAGGAGATAGCCCGTTATATATACATCTTATACTGGGTTTTGCCGGAATCCATGCTTTCCCATCGATAGAACATGAGCTTGAAGGAGGTAGCACGTTATATCTATGTCTTGTACTGCGATTTGTCTGAATCCATGCATTTCATCAGGAGAACATCAGTATGAAGGAGGTAGCACGTTATATCTATGTCTTATACTGCGTTTTATCTGAATTCATGTCTTCCTATCAAGAGTACATGAGAATGGAAGAGGTAGCACGTTATATCTATGCCTTATACTGCGTTTTGCCTGAATCAATGCTTTCCCATCGGGAGAAGGTAAGTGTGAAGGAGGTAGCACTTTATATCTATGCCTTATACTACGTTTTGCTTGAATACGTGTTTTCCCATCAGGAGACCGGGAGTATGAAGGAGGTAGAACGTTATATCTATGTCTTATACTGCGTTTTATCTGAATTCATGCCTTCCTATCAAGAGAACATAAGAATGGAAGAGGTAGCACGTTATATCTATGCCTTATACTGCGTTTTGCCTGAATCAATGCTTTCCCATCGGGAGAAGGTAAGTGTGAAGGAGGTAGCACTTTATATCTATGCCTTACACTACGTTTTGCTTGAATACATGTTTTCCCATCAGGAGAACGGGAGTATGAAGGAGGTAGCACGTTATATCTACAACTTATACCCCGTTTTGCCTGAAGCCATGCTTTCCCATCGGGAGAAGGTAAGTATGAAGGAGGTAGCACGATATATCTACGCCTTGTACGACGTTTTGCCTGAATCTATGCATTCCCTACTGGAGAACATTAATATGAAAGAGGTAGCACGTTATATACATGCCGTATCCGTCGTTTTGCCTGAATCTATGTATTCCCTTCAGGAGAACATGAGTATGAATGAGGTAGCACGTTATATCTATGCCTTGTACTGCGTTTT
>JAOPTO010000691.1:0-19431 GCA_033822845.1 Tetrapedia diversipes | reverse complement strand
TTGTAACGTACGTTTATGCGTGGATCCTTGTTTCAAAATTTACCATACCGAATTAAATTACTAAGAATTATAACTTGGTGTTGTAATTACCATAAATTGTATTTTTATTTATAATAATAACGAAATCTGTAAATATTTAAATAACTGAATATGCTTTAAAATATACTCATTTTCAAGTTTCTCATATAATATGACGAAACAGTTGTTAAGTAGCTCTTAAAAAAGTGTACATATAAGAGAATTTCAAGGTAGTGTTGAACGACGTTTTAGCGTTCACCGAAGACTACCAACGTGCAATGTGTACACTTTTCGGCACAGCGGCTCGTTCAGTGGCATCACTTCGGCGGAGCGGACTGCCGTAACGAAAGGGGTTAATTCTCGTTTTCTTCGTTTATTAGCTGTCGTCGATACGTTGATGCTTTAATGAACGACACGTTATTCACACTTTTAACATTTTATACGAAAGCTTAAAGTCAAGTTAGCTTGCATAAAGGACTTGAAGATTATTATTAGAATAATCACTGAAAATATTAATTTCTATTAATTGTAAGTATATAAAATTACGAATCGCTTATTATCTTTGATTAAACTGAATCGTTAAGCTTAGCTTTTAACACCAGATTTACGAGTTTCGAACTCTGTGAGCAAAAGTTACAAAAATAATTACTATTATTCCTAACAATTTTTATTGACTTTTATTGATAAATTGATACGAATATACCCTAATGTATCTCTCTCTCTCAGCTCTGCAATTTCAAATCCTGTATGATGTATATACATTACAAACATAATATATATACAAGAAATGTCCGTAAATCTAGTATTAATCAAATTAATTTTCGAATTCAGTTTTACACTTTATCACTGTTAATATATTCATCGATATAGAAAATTACTATTATTCCTAACAATTTTTATTGACTTTTATTGATAAATTGATACGAATATACCCTAATGTATCTCTCTCTCAGCTCTGCAATTTCAAATCCTGTATGATGTATATACATTACAAACATAATATATTTATATACAAGAAATGTCCGTAAATCTAGTATTAATCAAATTAATTTTCGAATTCAGTTTTACACTTTATCACTGTTAATATATTTTAATTGTTATAGAAAACTATTTAATCGTGTGCACCTGCAGATAATCCTTAATTTGATATCTCTTGGTGCACTCTAACAATAAACAATTCTTCCACATACGAGCAGATACGTTTAAGTAGTATCGTGCAATCGTAATCGCTTCGCAATTATCGTGAATTTTTACGAACACGAGAAGAGGGTTGAACGATTTTCTCAGAAGGGAAACAAATTCTTTCCTCGTTCGGCGTTCCCTCCTTAAACGCGCATCGTTATTCGCGAAAGGATGAAGTAGAAGAAATATTTCCTCCGGACAACAAATCGATACAGGAGGAGGGCAACCTGATAGAGGAGGCCTTTCAAGAAGGAATACTCAGGCGCTTGTAACGGAGAACACGTTAACGCGCGTGAAGCTCGGTGAAAGCATTTCGTTTCTCTCGTTACAGCTGAATTTTCGCTGCAGAATTTTCCGTTGCAAATTTTCACCGCTCCTACGTTGCTCGAACGTAGTCAGTGAATCTCGCGTACAGAAAACAGAGCGGGTATTAAGTTTCGGGATGCGAACTGAACGTAGACGATGAAAGAAGTAACCTAACACGGAAGCCATGTAAATTCCTGTGCATGTATTAACGTTTCCGTTCAAGAAAGTAGGATACCCGATCACAATTCCGAATGCATTTCAATGGATATATTTAAATTAGATCTAGAAAGTAGAAATTCCTATCGTTTCTTTATGAATGTATTAGGTTGTTCGGAAAGTAATTTCGTTTTTTTTTTTTATGAAGATGAAAGACGATTATCTTATAGCGAATAAATATTTTGTTGAATTATATATTGTCCATTCGATAAATTTAATCTCTCGGTGTTCTCACGAGTTGTTATTCGCCGATTTGCATAAATTAATGCCTTATTGTGTCTTCGCAAGCTTCAACTGGCCTTCCAGAACGTGGTTCATCTTCAACATCAAAATTGCCGGATCGAAATTTTGCAAACCAGTTTTGTCACTGACGTTCTGTTAATACATCTTCTCCATACGCATTGGATATTTTTTTCCTTGCTTAAACAACATCTTTACCTTTTCGATAGTAAAAAAGTAAAATACGTTGAAAATGTTGCTTTTTACTTACCATATTTAATAGGACACCAATCAAAAATTATTGGATAGAATCAACCGAAACTTTTCACAAGCAAGCCTTGCTATATATGCTGTCAAAATATTTAACACTATTCCTACCGACACTTCACGAATACCTATTCCTACCGCAACATTTCCACGTGAGACAGACTACAAATTTTTTTCAAAAAATAAACAATGGAAGAAGAAGTGAATATTGAAAAATGTATTATACGTATATCTGAGGAAAAGTCTAAAGTTTAAAGGCGATTCAATTACATTGTATGTATGAAATTCTAATCGAAATTTTAAGAACGGTCATTTGACCGGTTGTGGTAGGAATAGTGATAATGACCATGCGGCTTAAGTGTGAAGTCGACTATGAAAAAATACAATTAAACCCTGTGTTAGGAAAAAACGAAATTACTTTCCGAACAACCAAATATATCATATTTTATTCGAAAAATCGCCGATTAAATCGCCTTTTCTTCTCGTCGATTTATTGCCACAAGAAGCGTGCATTAGAAAACGTGGAGTATCCGCGAAAAATTTTTGCACGATTCTGTCGTCGAACGAATTGATCTAAGTAATAGTTTCCCTGGGGATTTCTGTCTCGCCACTGTCGAAGCCAGATATTTATGGATACAGCGCGAATAGCTCGAGGAAACCTTTTCATTGACGTTTCGCTCCCTTTGCCACGGAAATAAAGCATGCCGCGACACACATTTCGCATTCTTTCAAAGCGTTCGCACTTACAGAACTGTAATATCATCGGTTAAAGCGAACGCGTTCGACAGCTTTATCGAATGAAACGTCTTTGAACGCGCCAAGGGCTTGGAAAGGTGCTGGTTTCTGTAACGAGTATCCCTTTCTATTAATTACTGATAACGATAGACGAATTACAGAGAAAACATTAATTCGTTAACCCTTTGCACTCGAGAGGTGACCGTTAGAGTCGTTTAATGATACTAACTTCAAAAATTTTCAAATTCGAAATACTTACTATGATTCACGTATGTTAAACTTCATTTAGTTTAGTTAAATGATATACTAAAATTTACATATATGATTATTTGAATATAATTAATAAACAAACTAATTAGAGTCTTAAAATTTGCGAAACTATCATTTGGTGACTGTTAGTTGTCTAATGATACTAACTTCAAAAATTTTCAAATTCGAAATACTTACTATGATTCACGTATATTAAACTTCATTTAGTTTAGTTAAGTGATATACTAAAATTTACATATATGACTATTTGAGTATAATTAATAAACAAACTAAGTAGAGTCTGAAAATTTGCGAAACTATCATTTGGTGATTGTTAGTTGTCTAATGACACTAACTACAAAAATTTTCAAATTCGAAATATTTACTATGATTCACGTATATTAAACTTCATTTAGTTTAGTTAAGTGATATACTAAAATTTACATATATGATTATTTGAGTATAATTAATAAACAAACTAACTAGAGTCTGAAAATTTGCAAAACTATCATTTGGTGACTGTTAGTTGTCTAATGATACTAACTTCAAAAATTTTCAAATTCGAAATATTTACCATGATTCACGTATATTAAACTTCATTTAGTTTAGTTAAGTGATATACTAAAATTTACATATATGACTATTTAACGACCGGGTCTGAACTAAAGTCTGAAAATTTGCGAAACTATCATATGCTAGGATTACGATGTCCCATGAGAGGGGACAGCCGAGTGCAAAGGGTTAAAACTACAGTTTATTAAATAATTTATTAATTTTTTTATTAATCTGCTAGAAGTGAGGGGGGGGGGATCTATGAAGTACAAGAGATGTAGAAGGTTTGAAAATTTTGTGAAAACTTGAAAGGTTCACTAAATTATTAGTGTTCTTCATGAAAATAAATCTCCTTTATGCAGGAGTTAATTTACATTTAAATGCTTTCTTCAGTACGGTGTGTCGACGTTAAGCGTTAATTCTATTATCCATTCACAGTTGGCAGCAGCTAAACTACTTGATGGGATAATTTTTGCTTCAATTGGCTCACTCTTATATGCGATTCGAGAAATAAAGGAACTACACTGTTGGGACATATCTATAAGTAAAACAATCTCGTAGCTTCTTAAAGAAACAGCTTGATGATCGTTGTAAAGAAGAATAATCGATTTCTACGAAAGTAAGGACAAAATTTTTCTTATTTGTTTCGTACACATCACAATGGGACAAAATACTAAAAAAAGAAAAATCAGAACTTAACGCTTGGAAAGGCCGAAATTCCTAGATTATTTTGCATCCACCTTAGTTGTCGCATACTCTTTAAGAGTTAGATCAGTTACTGTAAACCCCTTAAATGTTTATACAATAACTCCAACTGAAATTAAAGCACAGAGAGAATTATATGGTAACAGAAGTCCTATTATACGAACGATCCGGCTATTCAATCCAACCTGTTCCTCGAAAGGTTCTTATATGATCTTTATTTTTATTTAGTGAGATGATAGGGTTCAGGCGTATGTGAAACAAAGTAAAGTTCTTAGAATATATATTTAAATTAATATTCAATAGCATAAACAACTTTGACGTTCCTGCTCCTCTCACAATCATGCTCTGTTTTATCCCGTGCTCGCATTCTTCCCGTTATATATTTTTCCAAACACTCACATTTTTCTTTCTGATTGTAAACCATTCTCACTCGATGCATTCGGTCACGTTCACCCAAAATTCCTCAGTCGCGACGTTTTCTCAAGTGTTCATCTTTCGCGCTTCAGAAACGCTCTAGTCCAAATATTCTACGTTCTCACGGCAATCGCTCAACTCAACTCTTTACATTTTTCTAGAATCGTACCCACTCAATCACATTCACTTATTACTCTTTTTACTTATTTATTTTATTTATTTATTTACTTCAACGAGGTAAATCCTTTGTTACAATACAGAAAAGAGAAAAAGTAGAGACTTAGCTCAATCACGAAGATATTCCACTTCAAAGCCACCGTTCACACTTTCCCCAATTCATTATTTCCATAGAATTTCTCACGATTCTCCCACAGAAAGTTGAAAAAAAAACAGAATCTTAGCTGAATCACAAAAATATTCCGATCCAAAGTCACCGTTCACACTTTCCCCGGTTCATTATTTTGATAGAATTTCTCACGGTTCTCCCACAGAAACTTGAAAAAAAAAAAAATAGAATCTTAGTTGAATCACAAAAATGTTCCGATCTAAAAGTCATCGTTCACACTTTCCCCAATTCATTATTTCGATAGAATTTCTCACGCTTCTCCCACAGAAACTTGAAAAAAACAATAGAATTTTAATTGAATCACAAAAATGTTCCGCTCCAAAGTTCACACTTTCCCCTGTTCATTATTTCGATAAAATTCCTAGCGGTTTTCCCTTGGAAACAGACCCCGTCAGATATTCAAGCTTGGCGATTAGTAACCCTTAAATGTAAATCTGGCGCGATGCGTTGAAAGAGGGCTGTTTTCCAGGGCCAGGGAAACGGGGAAAAAATATATCACGTTGTGTCGCTTTCCTTCGCATTTTCCTGGAATCGTACCCAATCTATCGCGTTCCTCCATTATTTCCCAAGTTAAACGCGATATCGGTATTCGCGGAACGCAGAGCCCATCGATATTCGCGATACACCGCTGGCCGTGTGTAATAACACATTACGTGTACGCCGGAGTCAATCGCAGTTTCGGAAACTTTGAAATACAGGAATAAACTTGGCTGGCCGCCAAGCCGAGCAGGCCTCGTTCCGGCCTGACGGCGCGTCGCGTAAAAATGAAAACTACGCCCGCCTCGCACACCGTATCGGATAACCACGTCCTTATGTACCATCGTATCAATTTAGCCGCAATTGCACAACACTCGAATGTTTGTTCTGTAATCGTGCTCGTTCGCGCCACGCTCGCCAGGCTTGCCTCGCAAAAATTCACCTCGGCCACGAACGCGACGCGACGGCTACAACCGCGTCCATAATTCATCGAACGTTCGATGAACTTAACACGTTGAGCACCGTGCATATATTTACCGTGCAATGCGTGCAGGGGCTGGGGTTAATTTTGAACAACTTTAATTCAACACTAGAACTACCAAATCAATCGAAATGACCAATTGGTGATTACTAATAGCAAACTTATAAATTGACTGTGGTAAAGCTTCCAAAATTTACTATGATTTTCTGCAGAAGATATAAATAAAGATTTGTTTTCTATGCATTCGGCACTTTTTTAATGTAATTTTCAATTTGATTTCTTCCATTGCAAATAAGTACACTTTAATTGTCGGTATTTCTAGTATTAAAGGTGCATTAACACTAGAACTATCAGAGCAGTCAAAATGAACAATTGGTGATTACTAATAGCAACCTTATAAATTCACTGTGGTAAAGCTTCCAAAATTTACTATGATTTTCTACAGAAAGTATAAATAAAAATATCCTTCCTATGTATTCGGTATTTCTTTATGTAATTTCAAATTTGATCTCTTCCATGCAAATAAGTACACTTTAATTGTCGGTAGTTCTAGCGTTAAAGGTGCATTAACACTAGAACTGTCAGAGAAGTCAAAATGAACAATTGGTGATTACTAATAGCAACCTTATAAATTCATAACACTATGTTCCTTGATAAAAATAAAACAATGTACGCCCAGTAACGAACATTTGACAAATAAACACGTGAACAGAACCTTTTGAATTTTTGGAACCCCACGCTCCTTCCAGGTCCTCCAACAGATTAAAAAAAAAGTGTGACCTGGGGACCATTTTGCAAATAATTTTGCACAATTACAATATGATCCAAAAAATTATTACAATAAAAATGGGTGAGCGAGATAAGTACGCGACAGGAAGTACTTTACAACAATTAATACTTCCATCATTTTCTGTCTTAAATTGTCCAGGATATTTTTACCGTGGTTCTTTCCTAAAAGATTCTGGTTCTTTGAGTAAACAATGCAAGCTTCTTCCTATTGTTCAAACCCGCTTATCGAACCAGCCGAGTTTTAATGCTGAGCTCTTTCGGTTTTGTCGTTTGCATCCGCCGGGGCAAATAATAAGCGTAATGAATAATAAAAACTATTTTGCTCTCAAATTTCACACCGCATTTAACGACACTTCTGTTTTCATACAAAAAGTTCGATTTCTTAAATTCCTAAAAATTTTCTCCATTACCTGATACCTGTTTCTGTATGTTTAACCTATCTCAATTACACAATTATTATTAATAATAATTATTGTATTATCATTAATATATTATAAATGTGTATTGTGTTATCATTATAATACATTACATTGTTTTATCAATATAAATATAATTATTGTATTATCATTCATTTGCAATACATTTAATATACATCTCATCAATAATGGAATACTTGCCATCAAGTCAAAAATGCTAAAATAAATAAATAATATCATGTATAATTAATATTATTGGCGCGTGTTGGCAAACTACAGAATTAATCAATATTCTCTTAAAAATTAACAATTGAGCCGTTTATTTTGAAAATGGCCTAACTCCATTTATCTTCAAATCGAGATATTTAAGGGTTTGCGTTTCAATGAATTTAAAAATATACGTATAGGATACTAATGAGTCATACTGCTTAAGTGTATCTAAGGGTGTTAAATTTATAGTTCCTATTAAACTAGTGGCAATTTTTAAGTGAATAATATGCATTTTCTTACCAAGAATGGAGTTAGGCCACTTTCAAAATAAACTTTTTAATCACTTCATTGGCCAGCAAATTTTCGTGTTACAAAATCTTAATAATTTTAAATATACTAGTAACAATCTTCTTCATAATGAAAATATCATGTGAAAATATAACTATTAAGGTAGCTAACTCGATTTTTTTGAAAAATGGACTTAGGCCACTTTCACAATAAACGGCTCAATTATTCCACGACTAATGCACGGATTCTATATTTCCATGAAAAATATTATCACTATTAGGTTGTTCGGAAAGTAATTTCGTTTCTTTTTTTGATATGTCGAGCTTTGAGATCAAACCTAGGCGTTTCAAATGATCGTGAACGGTCAAATTCGATAAATTTAATCACTTAGCGATCTCACAAATTGTTATTCGCCGATTTGCATTCAATTAATACCGTTATTGTGTCTTCGTCAGCCTCAACTGGCCTTCCAGAACGTGATACATCTTCAACATCAAAAATTGCCGGATCGAAATTTTGTAAACCAGTTTTGGCACCAGGGTTCTGTCAATACATCTTCCTCATACACAACGGATAATTTTTTCCTTGCTTGAACGGCATTTTTACTTTTTCGATAGTAAAAAAGTAAAAAATGTCGGAAATGTTGCTTTTTACTTTCCATATTTGATAGGGCACCAACCAAAAACCACTGGATAGAATCAATCGAAACTTTTCACAAGCAAGCCTTGCTATATATAGTGTCAAAATATATAATGACCATGAGGCTTAAGTGTGAAGTCGACTATGAGAAAATATAATTGAGCCCTTTGTTAGGAAACAACGAAATTATTTTAGGAATGTGATCGAGCGGATGCGAGTTTGAGAAAGTCTGAAGAGTACTTGAGTTGGGCGATTGTCGTGCGAACGCAGAATGTTTGGGCTCGAATGTTTCTAAGGCGTGAAAGATGAGAACTTGAGGAAACAGTGTGACTGAGAAATTCTGGGTGGTCGTGACCGAATGCGTAGAGTGAAAAAGGTTGACAATTAGAATGAAAGGAAACGAGTGTTTGGAAGAATATATGACGGGGGAAATGCGAGCGCGAGGCAGAAAGCTTTTGACTAACATAGAAGAAAGGTTTTGATTGTGAACGTAGAAAGAGTGTTAAAGTTGCTAAGTTGTAAAGTCGTTTAAGTTGCTTTTGTTAAATTGTTTTAAATATACTTTTATTAATACTTTAATCGCTTCATTTTTATTTTTCACACCTGAATTCCATCTTCCGTTCTACATTTTATAGAACTTTCCTATATTACTTTCCGAACCTAACCCGATAGTTCCTAATTTATTGTGATTCACACGATTTCGTGACAACGAACTTACAACGATTACGTTTTAATAAAATAACCGTTCCAGTGTAAAATTACGCTTGAACTTAATGAACACTGAGATGGCTTCCATTGGCAACAGCCTGAAAGCGTAACATAGGTTTCCGTGAGTCACACCATGGCTGAATTATTAGTCACACGGGTAGCATTCGCGTTAATTGTTTCTTCCGTGGTCGAAAACCACGACGTGAATCGGGCCAGAGCAAACTTTCAAGGACAATTCTCATCTCTACTAAATTAGAGACATCGTGGTTAAATCGACCAAGCTGTTTTCGGTCACACGAAACTTTCTGCTGGTGGACAACTCTGTTAATAGACCGCCACCTTTTAATTGCTTCATCGCGACGAGTTCACACGTGGGTTAATTAGAGGAATCGGTTGATGTAAATTAAATTATACCGTTCGTAATATTGCTAAAAGTAAGTTACGCTTTATAGATTGATTCTAATTGCATTATTCATGATTTTATATATAACAGCTTATTATTGGATCGCGGATTTTCATGCGTTCGCGTAATATTTAACCCTTTGCGCTCGAAAGGTGACTGTTAACCAACCGTCTAACAATATTAATTTCAAAGATTTTCAAGTGCAATATATTTACTACGATTCACTTATATTAAACTTCATTTAGTTTAATTAAGTCGTATACTAAAATTTACACTTATGATTATTTAACATACGGGTCTGATTAATAAACAAACTAACTAAAGTTTGTAAGTTTGTGAAACTACCATATGGCGACTAACAGACACCTCTCGAGCGCAAAGGGTTAAATATGATAAAGGCCACAGAATATGTAAGTATAACAAACATTATATCATAATGCTTCGAAATTTCTGGTTAGGCTTCACAATTATTCTCGCATCTCATTATGTTCACAAAAATCCTCAGTCTGTTAATTATATACTTTTAATTATAAAAAGTTCAAAGTTTAACCTTTTATGAAATGTACACTAGCGGACATAAGTTTAAGACGAGAGGGCAATATAAAGCATAGTACTATGGTTCATAAATATTATTTATATATACATTTTTATCATTTCTAAAGTAAAGTGTTATTTATTGATTAACAAAAAATACAAAATTCGTTTATTATGTTATTCTTTATAAATCAATTAATTTGTTTTTGTTAACCTTCGGTTTTTTGTTAGCCTTCGGCCTTAAACTTTTGTTCGCTACTGTAGATTTATGATATTGCATGTTTTAACTGAAACAGCAAATATTTTAATCAATAAAATTAATCGCCACAGAAAGTATATTTACAGTTGCAAAAAATCGAATATTTTATATGTTGTGAATGTATTCTTAAAAAGTTATTAATTATTTCGTTTCTTTTAATAACTTAAAAATGTACCGATTCTCTTTTGTTCAGCGAAGAACTAAAGTGAATCACACGAAAGTCACCTAATATTAGAACCTATAATATTTTGCAGATTTAACGTCGAAGAAAATAGACTCGAAGAGAGTTGCTAAAAATATCGAATTTATGTTAGGTTTCCTGGAGGCAATCGTGACTGGCGCTAAACAAAAGTTAGATCACAGTTATACTAAAGCTTAAAGTGACGAAATTATGAAATAATAGAATATTTTTGTAGGAGCGAACAATATGTATTAATATATATATACAGTGGCTCCAAAAAGTATTCGTACAGAATGTCAGAAATAAATTCGTTTAACCCTGAAATTATGAGTCTGATAAAAGTATTTGATAAAACTTTGTGGGTATGTATATCGTAATGGTATACGTATGAATTAATCTCTTGTTTTCATCTAAATGCCATTTTAAAGGGGTGAAACCAGCATTGGAGTTTCTGAATTTTCTCTCATTTTTTAAATATAACTTTGTAATGGTACTTGATGAAGCAAAACTTTTCAAATAGAAAATGTTCAATTTTTAATACTCTATCGCTCTGCCATAAAAAAAGAACACAGAAAAGCTTGTACTCAAAGCGTGAAAAATCGCTGAAACTTTGAGATTCGTTATTAGTCCCCTTAAAACATATTTTGCCACCAAAAAAATTTCTCCACGCGGGACACACCATGCTCTGTACACGCATAAAGTTTCATTGAAATCAGAATGTCATAGGTAGATGAATTTCCTCTTAATACAGTGTACGAATACTTTTTGGAGCCACTGTATATATGTTATTGAGCGTGTGCAGAAGATGAAAGCAATTCAGTTTTTATGATAAATAAAATATAATATTTCTCATACCGTTATAAATACATAAATCTCATACGATTTAATTACAATCTAATAAATAATTATCATAATTACTGACAGGGCTCAGGTATGGATAGAATAAAGTGAAGTGTTTGGAATATTAATAAATGTATATTTAATATAGTTTAATGATAACAACTTAAACGAATTTACAACTTAACAGCTACGACGTTCTTGCTTCCTTCAGAATCACACAATTTCTGCGTTCACAGTCAAACTCCTTCTGTCTTCACATTTTCCTAAACTCGCATCTACTCGATCGCATTTCTACATAACTGTTCAGTTGAGCCAAATTAAATAGTGTTTTTCAGACGCATCAAATTCTGTTTTATTTGTTTATCAAGGAGTTAAAGCGATGGAGATTTCGGTTATGGCATAGAAATACAAATAATTCTTTCGATTCGGAGAGTGTGATTCTTCACGAGTGTTTGGTGTGAAAATAAAGAGCTCGAGAACGTACTTGTTTGTTAGGAGAAACAAATATTTCAGGTAATCCGTGTATTTGTTTACGCAGATTTATGTTTACACGAAGGTAAACGATACTCTCTACCGAAAATTTATTATTCTCACAGTTAAGATCGTTCGTAGCCTGTTTAATTTCGTTTTGATCTGAGAAACTTGCCAATAAATTCTTTTCGTTGTTATTGGAATACATTCCAATACTTTTGTGAACGTAGGGAAATTTTAGGTGCTCAGAAAAGCATTTACTAATAATATATAGGCGGACTACTTCTAATTCAACTCTGCCAGGCAACTCTCAACTCTTTAACTCAAATAGTAAAATCTACAATAAATTCTACATAACTCAATTTTACAACTCAGTTTTTCATTCAACACTGGTCCTTTCCTCCTTCGAGAGGAAACAACTGTTTACTTTTGTTATTAAACCTTCGCGCTCGAGAGGTGACTGTTAGCCACCAAATGATAGTTTCGTAAATTTTCAGACTTTAGTTAGTTTGTTTATTAGTCAGACTCAGAGGTTAAATAGACATCTATGTAAATTTTAGTGTATCACTTAATTAAACTGAACGACGTTTAAAATAGGCGAATTTTAGTAAATATTTCGACTTTGAAAATTTTTGAAGTTAGTATCAATAGACGACTAACAGTTACCAAATGATAGTTTCGCAAATTTTCAGACTTTAGTTGGTTTGTTTATTAGTCAGACTCAGAGGTTAAATATTCATATATGTAAATTTTAATATATCATTTAAATAAACCAAATGACGTTTAATATAGGCTAATCTTAGTAAATATTTCAAATTTGGACATTTTTGAAGATAATATCATCAGACGACTACGAGTCACCTCTCGAGTGCAGAGGTTTAAATTTTTGGACGTCAATGGATGTGAGCATTTTATCCACGAAAGGGTTGATCTAAAAACGGAGAGATACGAAGGTGTCTTGCAACGAAGTCCTCAATTATACTTCCTCGGTGGAATAATTATTTTCTACTCTGTTAATAGATTACTTTCACCTGACAGACTATTCCGTTGTTAATCGATAAGAGATGCCAAGAATGGAAGCGACACGAAAGAAGCGAATGAAAAGCAACCGCGAGAACGAGGTAGAAAGCATTAATAGCAACGAGCGCGTCCACAATGTTGATTTCATGTTTAATTCACACGGCGAAGTATCTGGATGCGGGCACAGCTCGTGTTTTGCAATTTTTTAACGTTCCATTATTTCCGTGGGAAATCCTGAAGTTCCACGACGTGAAGAAATATCGGGGAAATAACGCAATTTGCGTTAACGGTTTCCAATAACGCGGACAATAAATATTGAATGTTATCTGTTGCGATGCTACGACAGATAGAAGCTTGTACGAATGATGCTTCGGTGTCGGTTTCGTATTTAACCCATTCACTGGCTGACAAACTTCAAAACGTCTTGCCCTGGGTGTCAAGAATTTATTTTTACCATTTATTTGACCCGTGTAACTTTCAAGTCAGATTCTAATTTTTTGACATTTTAACAAATAATTTGTTTTTTTTTTTCATGAAATTGCATATACCTACATATTAATTATATAATGTTCTGTAATGTAAAATTGTTTAACACTATTCCTACCGACACTTCACGTGTACCTATTCCTACCGCGACATTCCCACGTAAGGCAGACTACAAATTTTTCTCAAAAAATAAACAATGAAAAAAGAAGTGAATATTGAAAAATGTATTATATGTATATCTGAAGAAAAGTCTGAAGTTTAAAGGCAATTCAATCACGTTGTATCTATGAAATTTTAATCGAAATTTCAAAAACGGTCATTTGACCGGTTGTGGTTGGAATAGTGTTAACCGATTCACTGCCAACTATGAGATATCTCGTAATAAGCGTGAGTATCAAGACTGCCAACTACGAGATATCTCGTAGTTTGTGCTACAAGTTTAGATTGATTGCAATTGGCCACGGAATAAGTTTATAACCGTTTGACTTAGGAATTAGTAGAAAGAATGAACGAACATTATATATAATAATCGTTTATTTTCTGAGAAAAGTTTATAGTCTGTCTTACGTGGAATTGTCGCGGTAGGAATAGGTATATACGAAGTGTCGGTAGGAATGGTGTTAAGGAAACGTGTTTTGATTTATTCAGCCGCGATTCGTTTCGATTTTTCGCTAAAAAGAGTGATCGATTCTTTGATTTCGTTGATGGATCGATCGAACGACGATGTTGCGATGGATTTCGATTGAAAAGATTGGCTCGTTCCGAGGACATAATTTTTCCTGCGGCCGGATCTATAATTTCGTGATTTCCCATTAAAATTTCTGGTCGAATTAATTCGGATCCCGTTTCGGTATACGATCGGTGTTTTCGGATGCAACTGCATGCAAAGGTGCATGTGTTTGTTCTGTGATACCGTGCAATCGTATAACGAGGAAATCGATGTTCCCTTTCAACGAGATATCGGGAATTTCGTATTTTCTGAAAATACCCGGTCACCGACCCTCCCCGCTTTTCGAGAAGACGTGATTTATCGTTCGAGAGGCGTTTCATGTTGCACGGTTATTGTAAATGTATATTTGAAGGGAGCGTAATTTCGAAGTTCTAAATGAATGGATACCTATTATTTATTCGCTCCAGAGGATTTTATTCTCAACGGAAGAACAATTAAATCAAGGCTCGGTGAGTGGAATGTCAGCAGAGAAGAGTAACGTGTAAAAATATTTTGAACGGTATAGAAACAGCACTTACAGATCACACAATATTAATCTTTAATTAAAATTACCATTTTAATACAAGTTCATTGTAATTTTACTGTATACTTTTGTTTAAATTCAGGCTAAGGATCAGAGTTAAAACAAAGCTTGTGAAGATAAATAAATTTAACGCTAGAATTATCGAAATGATCAAAATTACTAATTAGTAATTTCGTATAGAAGCTTTGTAAATTTACTATAGTGCTGTATCAGAAATTTACTATGATTCTATAACCCATTCTTCAGAATCTGCCCAATAACCATAGTAACAATATTAACGCTGTGCACTCGGCTGTCCCCTCTCATGGGACATCGTAATCCTAGCATATGATAGTTTCGCAAATTTTCAGACATTAGTTCAGACCCGGACGTTAAATAGTCATATATGTAAATTTTAATATACGCGCTTAACTAAATTAAATGAAGTTTAATATACGTGAATCATAGTAAATATTTTGAATTAGAGAACGACTAACAGTCACCTCTCGAGTGCAAAGGGTTAATTTTTTCGCTAACGATATTAATATTTTTAAATCTCAATTGTACAAGTACCTTTCTGATTAGCATATAGTTACTTTATTTATTAATCTATTTTCTCTATACGCGACTGTTATCGCTCGCCTTTATCGTGTTCCTTCTTTTACGAATTGTGCTTTTGCCCATTAACAAATAAACAAATAAATAAACAAACAATTTCTTCCAAAAGAAAAAAGCAGAAACATTCATTTCTTCTATTTTCAATATTGTCTTCATATGATCTCAAATTCTGTTTGCTCGTTACAAATAACGGTAGCGGTAACGCGATTTCTTTGTCACAACAAACCCGGTGAAATTAACGCAGCGAATATTACGCGTTTTCCTCCACGCGAACTGCATTCCCGAGCAAAGAGGATGGGAGGGCACGAGAAAGGATTCGTAAACATTCGTCGGCGGATTCCGCGGGAAGAAAAAGAAAAGGGCGACAAGAGAGAGGGTGGTGGTGGTGAAAGTCGCGGGAGCGTCGGGATGAATGGAAAGTTTCGCGTATTTTTAATACCCGCGGTATTAAGAAAGTTTCAATTTTTAAAGAGCTTCCACGGCCGCGAAAAAAAAAAGAAGGAAGCCCCGGTCGAGGAGGAGTCCCGGCGTTATATGTTTCGCCGTGCCTTGAACTGGATCCAACGCGATTTAAAAGTTTCCCCATCGACTGCGCGGCTAACAAATTACCCGGGAGCCCGGCGCTTTCCCATGGAATTTAAAAATGTAAATGAATTAGCGCGAAATTGCATGAATACGTAAGCGGAGTTGTCGACTGAATAATTGGCGTTAATTGCTAGGGTTCTTAGGGGGGAGGAACAAAGAGGGGGGGTGAGAGGGTGAGGAGAGAAAAGTTGCTTGGCAAGACTGACCCGCCTATGTGCACCCATTAAATCTCCATGTGAGCCACGTGCTAGTTCATGCTGTCCGAAGGAAAACTTCCGGCATTTGCATAGTTTCTTAGGCAAACGCAGCGGCCGCTTTTAGAACGATAATATCATTTTCTCCTAATTGTGTCAGATTTTCGGTGCATTCGTTTAATCTACGTTTGACGATCAACGGTAAATTATGGATATATTTCTTCATTTACTTATAATTAGTATTATATAGGTTAATTTTATTATTTTGAAATTATTGTATGATTCATCAAAACGAGGTAAACACTTTGTTACAGAAGACGAATAAGAATTTTTTACTCGGATGGGAAATAAAAATAACGATTATGATGAAAGTGAAAGAAGTTAACAGGCCGATAACTAATTAATGAATAAATAAGAGCAAAACAGATTCTTGAACACATTAACGACAGGTAGCCGATTAATCGGCTTTTCGTCGCCAATGCTTATCGACCGGTAGTCGATTAATCGGCTTTAAGCTATTTCTTATTTGTAGTAACCACTGTAATACATAAAATTAATATAATTTAGCGTTAATATAATGAAAATAAAAGATTTTATTAAATTTAATTATCCTATAATAACAGAAAGTAGACAATTTTGTTTGAGCATACGAAACGCACAGACACTCTCGCGCCATAGGCTAACAATAAGCCAAAACAGAGCCGGTGCCAGGGAGAATCCGTGGCTGAGCGGACGTGCGTATGCTGTTGAAATGCTAGCGGTCGGTAAAGTGTTAAAAATAGCAATCGAGTTATAGAAAAATCGGCAGAATTGTAAAAGTTGTGGTTATTAAATAGATGGGGATTTATATTTCTGTAAACATGATTGAAAGCACAGAATTTCGTAACTTTTTTGTGCTTTTTAATACTCTTTCCCGTTGAAATACGAGTCGGATTTTCCTTCTACGTGCGCATAACCTGCGTTAAATAATACCACAAAGAGTCGTTTGCAGTTGCGAAAATATATCTTTGTTCCTTGCCGGGATAATTAAATGACAACGCGAGACGCTGCGCGAAATTAAAAATTCAACGCTTGAAAGGGAGAAACAAGCAAAAGATTGAAGGCGGGTTAGTTCTCTGGACTACATCACGAAAAGCTTGTTAATTATTAATTAATTATGTTGTTTATGGAGCTAATTATTACAAAAATAATATTCAACGTTTTGCATTTTTTTTTATCCAAGTGTATTTATACACAGGACTCAGAAGCTTTTGTGAACTTCTGTATAATTTATTCATTCATTAAGAACGTTTACAATTTCTTTAACTCTTCGACTGATCTTTTATGGTTCACACGATCTATAACTATTAATCACACTTAATCTCCAACAGAAATATACTTAACGATCGCAGAAACATTACACGTGTTTGCAGAAAGATTCTCTTAATTTTACGCAATTTTTACAACAGCAGAAACAATTTTCGATTTAAAAACTGAAAAAGAACAACACCAAGTGATCGACATCATGGTTACACTTAGGTTCCATTGAAAATATGATCTAACCGCTGGATCAATCTTGTAAATCGTTCTATGTATTGTACAATAGTGAGCAGAAGTTTAAGACCAAAGGATCGAAGAAAACAAATTAATTACAGTAGCGGACAAAAGTTTAAGACAACAATAGGGAACAACATTAAAAGAACAATATAAAACATAATTTTATGGTAACAAATTCATTTTTATTGTCATTACGATAGACTACTATTTATTCATTAGCATAGTATACGAATTTTATTTATACTGTTATTTCTTATTAATTAGATTATTTTTTTTCTTTGACCCTTTGGTCTCAAACTTTTGTCCTTTGAATAATAATGCGATCTTTTGTACATAAGGTAAAAATATTGTTTATCTATTCATTTTTATCGTCATTATGGTAGAACATTATTTATTCATTAATATAGTATACGAATTTTATTTATACTGTTATTTCTTATTAATTAGATTATTTATTTTCTTTGACTGTTTGGTCTCAAACTTTTATCCGCTACTGTAATTAATAAGAAATAGCACGATAAATAAAATTTATATTCTATACTAATCAATAAATACTGTCATACCATAAGGACGATAAAAATAAGTATACGAACCATATTTGCATACCATAAAGCTATGCTTTGTATTGTACTGTCGGCTTAAACTTTTATCCGCTACTGTAAATTAATTAATTAATACGAAATAACAGTATAAATAAAATTTGTATTCTATGCTAATGAATAAATAGTGTTCGGCCACAATAACGATAAAAGTAAGTATACGAACAATATTTGCATACCATAATACTATGTATTGCATTCTCCTGTTTTAAACTTTCGTCGGCTACAGTAACTGCTGCATCAGGTATCGATGAAGCCTGTCGAAGCAAAAGAATTTCTCTTCGAAGCTATCCCTGCCAATTAATTAGCTCGCAAGATTATATCACGTTGAAGCTTCGATGTATCCACGTTCCGAGTATACGTGGTCTCCACGATACGAGGACGGAATCTCGTTCGCGGCATGACTGCTGCTCGCACACGCGTCGGAAGCGTCGCGTTACGAGCGAAATAAAGTTTTAATGGACGGAAGCGAGCAGAGTTCGCGTTTCGAGCGTAATTAAATAAAACGCGGTATCTCTGGATCAACTTGTCCGCGGCAATAGGGACAAATTGTTTAATTATAACTGTTCGTTTACGCCTGGCGACCGAAAAGTTTCGCCCCGGCTGCAGACGTAGGGCGCCGCGACGCGGTCAACTTCCGGCCGCCGCCATTTGTTTGCGCAAAGAGAGAGAGGAGCACACCGTGTACTCACACCGGGTGTCAATAATTTCTGCCGTTTACGCGTCCCGATGCAAATCCGCGCAACTTCAGAACATCTACGTGCTACGCGCAACTTAGGCGATTCGCAGGGAACCCTGGCGTTATTATGCTCCTGTTCGAGTTCCAACGGAACGTGGAATCCCCTTTTGCTACGTGATCGTGTCCAATCGAATAATAATGCGATCTTTTGTCAGCAGTCGTGCCCCGCGTGCGTACAGTTCGGGTCAAAAGTTTGGAATCGCTTTTAGAGTTGAATTTCTGGACGATGTTTTTGGTCGGAGATAGTCGAATACGCGAAATAGCCTAATCGCGACATCTCTCTGGTTCGATAAAACTTTTGTTTTGTGTTGTGTGCCTTCTAGATTGTAACGTGCGTGTACTGGAAGTGTTCTTTCAGAGTTCCCGGTGCTCTCCCATTTCGCTGAAGAAGGCCACCGTGGAGGTTTTAGCAGGTAGAAATCCTGCATAACCTCGCCACCCCCCCCCCCCAGGGTGGTGGGGTATCTTTTCGAAGATTTCCTCCACGTAAAAAAAAAAAAGAAAAAAAAAAGAAAAA
>JAOPTO010000690.1:0-12276 GCA_033822845.1 Tetrapedia diversipes | reverse complement strand
TTCGTTCCTCAGTCTCGATAATTTCATCTCGTTTGTGTTCGCGTTTTATCATCCCAACCTTTTATGTTAGATTTCTTCAGTGGATCAGTCAATTCTTTTTGTAAACTGTTATCTAAATTTGGCTAATTTACTACGTTATTGCGCTATTCGTTCCTCAGTTTCGGTGGTTTCATCTCGTTTGTGTTCGCGTTTTATCATCCCAAACTTTTGAGTTAGAATGCTTCACTGATTCGGTCAATTCTTCTTGTAGACTGTTATCTAAATTTGTCTAATTTTAATTATTCACCCACAGTCGTGATCAGTAATTTACATGGGAGAGAACTAATTTTGAAAACAGCATATCTCAGGAAGTTATGCTGTATCCTTTCAATAAACTGTTTGTATTTTATTTGACGAGGGGACCGCATTACCGATTAATTCGCTCTCTAACCGTTCTCAGCGTTTACGAATTCCTCCCGCTCGAGCGCGCTCGTTTCTCAGAGCAAAATCGTGCGGAACTTCTAGTTGGAGAAGACGGCGTCATAATCGAGCGTCAAATTCGCTGAATAAATCCGAGGCTGGACGTAAATATTTCACGAGCAGGAAGCTCAGAAGAGCCGAGCCGCTCGCGCCCTCGACGGGGAGCAGTTCGTGGAAATGCCGACAGATGGCGGCACTTCGTGGACCGTTGCGAACGTCAGATCTGTGGAGAAACTCGCAGAGAAAACTTATATCAAGGAGGGTTACATTTGGGTTAGGTTAGATCATATTGGGTTTGTTGTACCTGTGTTAGGTTTCGGTTAGGTTAGATTTATTGGGTAAGTTAGGCTTTGGTTAGGATAGATTATATTTGGTTGGTAAGTCTTAGGTTTGGTCTGGGTTAGGCTAGATTATGTTAGGTTGGTTAGGCTTAAATTTAGTTAAGTCATGTTAGAGTCAATTTTGGGTTGGATTCGGTAGTAGAATTGCTAGGGAAATTAAAATAAGTAATTTGTAATTTTTTACAGATACGTGATAAATTTATTTTTGGAAATTTACTATGGTTCTGATTATGATTACTGAGATTTATATTCCTGGTATTAGGTATTTTTTTTTTTTTCATACAATCTTCAATTTGATTTCTTTGCCGCGAATAAATATACTCTAGTCATGGGTATTTCTAGTTTTAATGTTGAGTATTTTTGTTTAAACATTCGGTTATTTATAGTATCGGTCATTTGGAGTATATAATTACTATATTTAACATGTAACTGTTGGTTACTAATATATTCAAGGCGTTTCTCTTGGTGATTCAAATCCAAATAGTTGAACTAATAATAGCTATCAAGTTTGTTCGTTAATGACGTTTTAACTGTCCATATTTCCGTTTCGATAATGCTAATTGCTGTTGGAGTCCATTGTCCCAATGTGTCACGAAGGGAACGTTAAAATGTTTCCCTGTTTGCAGAGCAAACACGGTGACCGATAACGATTAAAAGTAGGAAGCATTTCCCACCGTATTTACCGGGGAACTGTTCGCTTTTCCACTGCGTAACTTTTCCGACGAGAACAGTGGTTGCGTGGAACCATTTTCACCCAGCTGTAGAAATTATTCTATTAGTCATCCCTAGTATAGTTATCACTAGTACTCGATGAGTGTCAGACATTGAGTTACTATAGTCATTACTACTACCTGATGATTATCAGATGTTGTTTCACAATACTGTTAATAACAAAAAAATTAAAACAACCCTATATCCTCCAGTTATGTGGTACCATAAGAACCCTCCTACCATGAATCAAAAACTAATCACCCGTGAGTTAAAGGTCCGTGAACCGACGTTGCTGTAACTAAATACGCCAATCTCGAGTCTTCCCGAATAGCAAACTCGGTTTCACGAAGGGTAACTCGCCAGACTCGCCCTCTCGCACCCTAAGCATCGCTCAGATACCTGGCTCGCGGGGAAGCGCTCTCTCTGGAAGTCGGTTTCCTTCTTCGCCGTAGGGTCTCGGTTTAATAAAGCACCGGTGAGAAACGCGAAACACGTGCGTGCGAAAGTTCTCCCCGCGGAGGGTGTATAACGACGTTCCGCGAGCGGGGAGAAGAGGGGGAGGAAGAAAGTTACGAGGGCGGTTACTTTGCGCCTGAGGGAAGGGTGTAGCAGTTCTAGACGTCCCGTTACCTTCCCTTTCATCGCGATCCCCGGCCTCGCGGGCGTTGGGTAAGGGCGAGGTAAACGATCACCGGAAGAGGAATCGCAGAGGCGCCGGTTAATTCACGCACGGTTAGGTTCGCGATATATCGGTTATCCGAGGAGGTTGAATCGTGGGTCAAAGAATTTGGAAAATATCGAGTATTCCACGCGTTTCAAGAATTTAAATGAAAGAAGAATTCAATCAAAAAATTTGGAAACTATCATTTATTCTACGTATTCTTAGAATTCGAATGAAAGAAGAATTCAGTCAAAAAATTTGAAAATTATCGAGTAGTCTACGCGTTGTAAAAATTTGAATGAAAGAGGAATTCAGTCAAAGAATTTGGAAAATATCGAGTATTCCACGCGTTTCAAGAATTTAAATGAAAGAAGAATTCAGTAAAAAAAATTTGAAAACTATCGTGTATTCTACGCATTCTTAGAATTCGAATGAAAGAAGAATTCAGTCAAAAAATTTGAAAATTATCGAGCAGTCTACGCGTTGTAAGAATTTGAATGAAAGAAGAATTCAGTCAAAAAAATTTGGAAAGTCTCGAGTATTCTACGCATTCTTAGAATTTGAATAAAAGAAGAGTTCAGTCAAAAAGTTTGTAAATTATCGAACATTCTACGCATTGTAAAAATTCGAACGAATGAAGAATTCAGTCAAAGAATTTGGAAACTATCGAGCATTCTACGCGTTGTAAGAATTCGAACGAAGAAAGAATTGAGATTGTCAGTACCTTAGAAATTGTCGGATTTAAAAATGTAGAGAAGTGTATAAAATTACAATTCGAATATTCAACATTCGTACACACTTTCAGGAACCAATTGTGTACGAAACTCGAGGGGCACTTGTATATAGAAATTATGAGGGACTCGAGCACTTGCGAGAAAGGTCGTCGGTTGATCCCTCCTAGTGGTGAGGGCAAGAAGGTCGCCACAAACATAACGATTGGATTTGATGCAAAATAACGATTCAACCGTTTGATCAATTTCATAAATGATCGTACGCTTTCGTTTCTTCAACCACCGCTATTAACCCCTTGACTACGGCAGACTTTGATATGTACTGGTCGTACCATACGGCAGGGATTGAGTTACGATGTGCGCTGAGAACGGCGAATTTTTGGTGTCAGAAAACCAAACTGTGTGAAGAGGGGCCTATAGGCGCTCTCAGTGTCAGAAAGTCAAACTGTGTCGAGCGCCTATAGGCGCTCTCAGTATCACAAACGCAATATTTCTAAGCGCCTACAGGCGCCCACAGTAGTCAAGGGATTAAAGCGTTAAACGGGTCGCTGCGTTCCGTTACACTCTTACGTCGGATTCGAAGCAGGACGGTGTTCGCAGCGCGATCTCGATAATGGGCGAAACGAGGTTTAACGAGGAAGTTTCCCGGAAGTGGTCCACGACCGTGTGTACCGTAACCCCTGCCGCGCGTTCGCCGAACTTCGATATCGGAGAATTGAGTTAACTTACGTCAGAATGGGAACCAGTTTTCGCCCGTTACCGTGAACGGCCACGATTTTCAGAGCTGCTCGCTCCTAAATTCGTTTCTCCCGGCCTCGTTTCCTCGCGAACGCTCAACGACATCCGCAGGATCGGGAGGGGGCAGGGTGTGAAAATGACCCTCGTCAAATCTGGCTGTTTCGTATAAACCTAACTCGAGGGGTGGAGGGCGCGAAGTTTGTTCCTAAGGCTCGCTAAGTGCTGATTGTGAGTTTCGCGACGGTTTCAGGGGCGGGACTTTCGAGGGGGGAGGGGTACGATCCGCGACAACGTTAGAACTATCGATTTAATAAATAACTGTAAACTCCGATGGACAACACATGGTAATAGCAAGCAACTACGACACCTGGTATACGAGTACAGTCGTGTACAGAAGTTTAACGAAAGTTAACGAAAGTTAAAGTTAACGAAATTAAACTAACTAATTTATAAGGAATACCATACCCTACAATTTTATATCTTCATTATGCTTATGAGGGAGGGAGGCAGTAGCGTTCTTTATCACCTTTGTCCTTGCGAAGCAATTAAAATTATATACTCTGCTAATATACTTTAATAGCTGTGTACTTTAATAGCTAAAATTACATACTCTGCTAATATACTGTAATAGGTATATGCTCTAATAGCTAAAATTATATACTCCGCTAATATACCCTAATAGCTATATACTTTAATAGCTAAAATTATATACTCTAATAGCTAAAATTATATATTCTGCTAATATACTCTAATAGCTATATACTTTACTAGCTAAAATTATATACTTTACTAATATACTTTAATAGCTAAAATTATATACTCTGCCCAATTATTCCTAATAAGCAACGATGTCCAGCGACTGTGACACTCGTGACTGGATCATCAATGCCAGAGAGAGAGGGTGATGATCCTGTGAGATTGCTGCGCTTCTAACCCTCGATCGCGGATCTCGCTCCTCCTGTCTCCGCGTGTCTACAAACACTCCCTGTCGCTGCGCCACGGCGGGGAATCGGCGATGGCGACTCGTCGAACGGCAAATATTTAGAGAGCACTCAGTCCATGCCGTTGTCGATGACTGCGCGTAATGCGGTTCATAAATTTGTTCGTGGGAACCGTGAATCTCGATCTCGATCGATCCTTTGCTCGGTAAAGATGGAGGAGGAGTAGGAATCGTTTAATTTAGCCGCGATTGTTCGTTGAACCGTCGCTTTTGTTGGAGTACGAAGACAAAGTTTATGGTTATCCTCAAACGATTATCGTATTGCAATATTACAGCGATTCGCGAAGTTTATTAAATGTCCAGCTTACATTTTCTTGTTAAATCCTATTGAAAGCTTGTTTCTCTGTCCTGACGGTATAGCTACCTAAAGTTTAGCGCTGTTTAACGATACTGAGGGCAATACAGTCAAATCAGAAATTGGTTGGGCGAGAAATTATGAGAAAGCTGTTCTCAAAAATTAACCTTAAGAATTAATTAGTTCAAAATGTTATTAATCCAAAAGCGGTGATCTTTTTCTGATCACCTGTTTAAATACCCGCGAACTCATTGTCAATCAATATCGAAAATAAAAGATTAACACTTTGACTGCCACGTTCGTCATATACAACCGGCCACGGATCCTCCTATGACGTCACAGTGATCATTGGTGACCGGAGTGCTTCAACTGTTTACAATTGTAAGAGTTGAATAAAAATTGACAGCTAATGCGTTTTAAACATTACTGTTAAATGCAGGTTATTTTGAAGTAAAAAATTCCCCATTGAATGATTAAAAATTTTTATTAGAACATCAAAAATAAAAAATTAACATTTTGACTACCCTGATGGTCATTAGTGACCGAAGCATTTCAAATACTTAGAATTTTAAAAGTTGAATAAAAATTGACAATTAGTGCATTTGGAACATTACCGTTAATTAGATCATACTTTGAAGTATAAAGTGTCCCATTAAACAATTCAAAATTATTAAAACATCGAAAATAAAAGATTAATTTCTATAAAATATTGCATCAAGCCATGTACTCCCCTGGCGTCCTGAGCGAAACATTTGATTTCAGCGTGGCAGTCAAAGTGTTAAGGATACAGCGACATTATCGAGGCATTTGTAAAACAGGGAGAAGCAAACGTGCAAATGGCCAAGATTAAAACTTGAAGCGTGGCGTCGCCTTGACGGGGGCGCCTTTTTTCATCGCCTTTATTTACGACACGCGTCGTCCTCGCGGGTCCGCGCGGGCCACGCGGATCGTTACGCGGGAAAATTATAGCGCGTGGGCGGCCCGCGTATTTCCCGATGCCCGCAGATTTACGGATCGTTAAGCCTTACGAATTTACACGTTTCTTTTCGCCTGGCCGGCTATTTGCGGCCGGGGCACGAGACTTTATTGTACGCGCCTACGCTCTCCGCGCGTTCGTCTGCGGTCGCCGCTAGAACCTCCTTCGAGGGATCGTCCTTTCTGCCTGTGAAACCGATACCCTGTGCTTGCCGTGGAATGGAACCTCGGCTGTGGGTTATTCAATGAACGATAATGATGTTCGAGTCTGCTCTGTGTACCACAGGTATCTGAAAAATTGGTCAAACGATTGGAGTAGCATTTTTATTTGGAATCAACCTGGAAATGTATCGTTTCGTTGTTATTTTTTTGTTTTTTTTTTTTGTGAGTATTCTGATTGATATATTACGATTTTTGTTAATTTTACTGTGAATACGAGCTTGTTTAAGTCTCGATCGGAGAACCCGGATCCATTTTGACTCGGTTATGAATAATTCTAGGTCATTCCGATGAAACACGAAGAATTTATGCTCATTCCCATAAATTTTAATATCATAGTAATATTAATATTTCAATCTATAAATTATTTTTATACTCGATCATCGAGATCTTCTCGAAACTGTCCGCCACTTACTAATTTGTGAAATGCTTAGAAATACGATCTCAGAGTAAATAGAAAGGTTGAAAATAGGGTAGCGAAATTTCAGTTATCCTTGCTCAAACATAAATAAATCTACAGAAGAATCACACTATTTTAGCGCAGAAAATCAAAAAGTTCAAAATGAAGACTTAAAAAATTCCAGTCTCTTTCATTCAAAGATAAAACGATTCACAGAAGAAATTCACTATCTTAGATCAGAAAATCAGAAAGTTCAAAATGGGTACTCAAGAATTCCATTCTACCTTGTACAAAAACACAAAAAGATCCAGTGAAAAATCGCACGGATGAGTTCCAAATACCAGGTCTCCGATTGGACGAAACCGGAAGGGGAGGAAACGGAGGGACGAGGGTGAATGTCCAGGAGAAAATACGATCCTCCCGGAAATCCTCTTGCGGGGCTGTCCGAAGGGAAAACGGGGGAAACGGTCGGACAAGTTGGGACAAAGGGGGAAGAGTGCGTGAGACGACACGCGTTGCGAGTACGCGCGGCTCCGGGGGATCTTGGGAAACGTTGCGAGCAGGAGATCACCCCCCGGGGAATATCGGCGGGCGCAGAGGTTATTTCTGGATCGCGAAAACTTTTAATAGCTTTCTGATAGCTTATTGGTCGTCCTTATAAATAATTTCGTGCCTAGCCATGCGACTGTCGGCTCTTTTATCGTCTATTCCTTTTTTACTCCCTTCTCGTTCTTCTTCGTTGTGTCCGCGATCCGCTGTTGGAACGGCTTCGAAAGTTTTACGATTACTATTACGTATTCCTTCATAGAGGTGAAATTACTGCCACTGTTTGTTTGCTGGATAGGGCACACCGCTGTGCGTTGGAACTATGGAAACCTTTATTGTAAAATAAAATACAATTTAGGAACAGATATATTTCTTTTTTTAAATAAATTTTTTTTTTAATTTTCTTATCTATTATTTTTCGTGCTACAAATTATGTTTATGTTGTTACTGAATACTTCATATACTTTTCCTCTTGTTATTGTATATCAAAGAACTTTAGTTCGTTAATAAAGTATTATTATTATTATTATTATTATTATTACTACTATAATTATTTATAATAATATAATATATTACTTTTAATATATTACTAATATATTACTATTAATATATTACTAATAATAATTATTATTATAGCACCGTAACAGTTTAATTCAAATAAATAAAATATTCAAATTGTAGGACAAGCTTTTACATTACAATCGAATAAACAGGTATATATTGTAATTTTATAGGTTATGTATAGAGATACTATGTAGAATATATTATTATTAAATATGTATTCAATAATACATATCGCAAAATAAAGTAAACAATATTTCCATGGTTTATGGTCACGGATAAATTCTTTTATTTTGCCCGGTTAAAAAAAAGAAATAAACCACCATAACCACCTGTGAGTTGACGATATATATATATGCAATAGAACCAGAGAAATATTAGGCTATGCTTGTACTAGGTAACTATATGGTGTCGTTTTAAGCTCCCCTCTACGCGGGGGGTAATTTCGTGTTCTCACCTTTTAGATCTCTTCTCCCGGGATCGCTTAATCTCGTAAAAAAGATTACGATCTCTTAATGGAGAACTGATGTCGGGGGAGGAAAGAAAAAAAGTGCGGCGGAAGCTGTTCGTTGGAGAAGGGCGGAGCGTAAAAGTTGATCAGTTATACTATTGAAGGAATTATCGACGTTTCTGCCTTTCAGTCAGTTTCTCGCGCGACAAAACTTGCTTCGCGTTGCCTGACAGTCTTCCCAACAAGTTTCCCCGTTTCAACCCTTTTAGCATTGGCGACGTGCGTGCACGTCATTGTGCAGCTGCTCGTCATGGCCGAGTAACGTATTTTTTTTTATAAAACTGGTAACATTCTGTATGAAGTAACCCATTTACATATGAAACAACTATAACAGTTGTGGGCCATAAGAATTCAAAATTTCTGGGTATAACGCGCGAGCAACTAAAAACAAAGATAGAATATCGTTAGATGGAAGGCGTTACGTGTCTCATGTGTCAGTCGCGAATTAACCATGTAATTGAATAGTGTATAGACAGAGAGAAATAGTCTACTCTTATATTTTATCACGTTTCTTCTTATTAAATATATTTCTGTTCGCTTTGTTCCTGCATTTATAATTCCACGTGCTCGTTATTTCAATCTAACAATAGTTATAACGTATTCTCAGTATTTCTTTATGCATATCAGTTATAAAAAAACAACATTAAAAGATAGTTCTCGTTTCCCAATAACTTCCTAGTGTAGGCTTTTAATTTCCTTGGAGATAACAAAATGTTATAGAATGTTATACAAAACGTTGAAGGATCTCTTTCTGTGTAACATTTTACTTCTAACAAGAGAATACAAAGACCTGCTATTCCTGAAATCCTCGCAAAATTGTTTTCGAATAGTAAAACAGAACAAACCGGTCACCGATTAGAGGTACAAATTTCCCCTAAAGGAACACCGCTGGTGTCCACCAAAAAACGGAAACGGTAAACAAGAAATAAAATCGAAAAGACTGGTGGGCCAGAGAAAATATCCAGGAATACAGCGCAGGTTGGCCAGACACACAGCAACGAAAGGGGAAGGAGGGTCAGGATCATCACGAGCAGCCGGTGTCGCTGCCGTTCAAGGGTGGAATTATTAAATTCGTCGGGTGTCCCCTAATTAAAAGCGAGCCACGGCCGATTTCGAATCGGTCGCGGAGCGTTCCGCGGCGGGAGAAAGGGTTGCAGGCGGCACTCGCGGAAATAATCGAGAGAGCCGCGCCCTTTCGCTCGACCCTTCCGTTTTGCAACCGCCACACCCTTCCACAGTCCACCCCCCACGCCGTTTCACCTATAAATAACGTCCCTTACGCACGTTGCAGCAATTTTCTCGCGGAGATACCGCCGGAAACGATCCCGGCTGCATGCATAATCGTAACGCGGCGAGGGAAAGAGTACAAGCGACGAGGTGGAAGGCCGTAGCGAAAATTCGGGTCGTAGTAATGCAGGAATGCGATCGAGTGGATGCGAGTTTAGGAAAATGGGATGAGTGCTTGAGTTGAACGTAAAATGTTTGGACTCGAGTGTTTCTAAGGCGCGAAACGATGAGCACTTGAGAAAATGTCGCGACTGAGGAATTTTGGGTGAACGTGACCGAATGCATCGAGTGAGAAGGGTTGAAAATTAGAAAGAAAGGAAATGTGTGTTTGGAAGTACTTATATATGGGGAACATGAAAGCACGTGGCAGAAAGAGTTTGACTGTAAAGGCAGAAAGAGTGTGATTCTGAACCAAGTAAGAACGTTGTAGCTGCTAAGTTGAAAAGTCTTAAGTTGTTACTATTAAATAGTTTTAAATAAATACATATATTAATGTTCTAAGCACTTCACATCATTTTATTCACACCTGAGCCCTATCATCTCACTCTACTAAATTAAGTAAAGCAGAATTTCCTATAGTAATGGCGCGTCCAGACTAGTGGCGCGCGTCTCGTTATCGTGGACGATACGAAAACTGCGATGGCGAATGGAGGGCGGCCTTTTTCGACCGGCTAATAGGCATCGTAATGAGCCTTCCGTGTGGCTAATGCTCCTCTTCCCTGTGTTAGAACAACCCCGCGTGCGACCTCGATTCCGGTTCGATTCGAATGCACGCGCGGGGAAAAATTGCAAGCGAATTGGGAATCTGAACGTTTCCAGCGTCGCGTCCCGGTAATCGCTCGCTTTATCGTTCGGTTGCGGAATTGTACCGAATTATTATAGGAAATTCTACTTTTACTTTATTTAGGAGAGTGAGGTGACAGGGCTCAGGTGTGAACGAAATAAAGTGAAGTGCTTAGAATATAATAATTGTATATTTAAAACAGTTTAATAGTAAACTTAAGACTTTTCAACTTAGCAGCTACAACGTTCTTACTTGGTTCAGAATCACACTCTTTCTGCCTTCACAGTCGAACTCTTTCTGCCACGTGCTTTCATGTTCCCCATATATAGGTACTTCCAAACACTCATTTCCTTTCTTTCTAATTCTAAATCTTTCTCACTCAATGCATTCGGTCACGTTCACCCAAAATTCCTCGGTCGCTCAGTTTTCTCAAGTGCTCATCTTTCGCACCTTAACCCCTTGACATACAATGACGAGTCTGACTCGTCATTCATTTTACGGGCCACTGTAGACTTTGACGAGTCAGACTCGTCAAGCGCTTTTTTCGACGGACGCCGTGCAGTATACAATTAGATTACATAGTTGCTTCACTCGTGCATCGATTATTATTTTTTAATATTATTTAGATGTTCTTTATTAACATCAATCTGAATGAAAAATCCAAATTTCAAAATAAAATATACTCTTTCTCAGCCTTCGCGTAACCGTTCAGTTGAGCGAAATTAACCCTTTCGCTTCGAGCGCCGCTTATAGGCGGCATCTAAATATATTTTGTATTTTAATAATTTTATATTTTAACAATTCTGTATTTCAATAATTTTGTAAGCCTTTTCATATTAAAAATGTAAATATACTTGTTACGTTAGAGCAGCGATTGTTTTATTCAGCACAATTGTTATTTAAGACTTACAAAAACGCGCACTGTGCACATTTCTGACGCGTGCTTCCGTTCAGTGACGGTACTTCGGCGGACTGGACAGCCGAAGCGAAAGGGTTAAATGATATTTTTCGGCCGCATCAAGTTCCATTTAATTCGTATGTCAAGGGGTTAAAAACACTCGAGTCGAAACATTCTACGTTCACACGCTTAACTGAAGCACTCTTCACATTTTCCTAAGCTCACATTCACTCGATCGCATTCCGTTATTACTGTAAGTGTAATGGCTGTCGTACCTCTGGTAGTTTTCGCCCAGAGCGACACCGAATCTCGGTGTCACATGCTTCGTCCGACTTGTCGCAGCCTCTCGATCTTAATTTCCATTCATTATACTAGCTCGATCCCGTCCGTCGAGTCGGTCGATCAAAATAAAGCCACTTAAGGTGCAAATTCATCAGCCATTACCGGGCGATCGCATAATCATCGCGAGCGTCACAGTGCGGCGCGCACGATAATAACCCGGTGTGCGCACGGTCGTGTCGGCGCGAAAGGGTTGATCGTTGGCAGCACTCGTTCCCGGCAATTATCGCCAATTTCAACGGTACCGCGCCGCGCCAGAAAACACACGTATTCCATAAAGGTACGTGTTCACCGGCGCACGGTTCGCCAACTTTTCATAATCGCCGTGAGATGTGTTCGCAAAAGTCGCCACGCGACAAACGAACGTGGAGTTCTCGAATATCTGCGTTGCAGAAGTTTCGCTTGTCTAGCTCTAATGCTATGGTCGGTCTGCTCGCCAATTATGTACGTTCGTCGATGAGGACAATCTTAAAAACGGACTGCAGCGAACTCGGACGGTATTCGCTCTGAAGACGGTGTGTTAACCCTTTGACTGCTAAAGGCGTATATATACACCTTCATTAGTCTATCAACATATACGAAAGGCGTATATATACGCCCTCACAAATCCATCATTATATACGAAAGGCGTAAATATACGCCCTCTGTATTTTGTTACTATAACACCTTTATTACTGTTTTACCGATTAATTCAACATGGAATTTATTGTCCTATGTAACATTTTATGTTTATTTTCTGAGAAAAATTTGTAGCCTGTCTTACGTGGGAATGTCGCGGTAGGAATAGGTACACGTGAAGTGTCGGTAGGAATAGTGTTAA
>JAOPTO010000688.1:0-13940 GCA_033822845.1 Tetrapedia diversipes | reverse complement strand
CTGTACGAAACACGTTGTACGTTGAAAGACATGATTTGAAAAATTTAACTGAATGTAATAGAAGAAAAAAGAAAAGGAGAAAGGAGTCGAGGAAGAGCAGAAAAGAAAGAAGAGGCGTCAAAAGGGAGGACATTAGGGGAGAGGGCATAAATTATGTGGAAGGAAAGCGAAAACTCGGTCCCCCATGAATAATTCAATATCATTAAGAGTTCACATACACACAGAGGGCGAGGGATAAATAGGAAAGTTGTTCGACGTTGAATTTTTCCGAGCGTCTGGACCGGTTTGCGTGTCCCTCTCTTACTTCCGGCTTAAGTAATATCCTCTTGGTGGTGCTTCCGGTCCCATGGTGTCGACGATGTTTTCATCTCTCCGAGCGGCTCCCCGTGGCGCTACACTTTTTTCATCCGATGAAACCACGATCGTGTTATATAACAAAATATTTTGTTACGTAACTGTTTTCAACTTTGTTATACAACATATTCGTTTGAATTGTTATTTATAGGAAAAAATACCTAGGCATTGTAATTTGTTTCTCATGGTGGAGAATATGTATACATAGTATAATAGTAAATTCAAGTAGTATGTTATATAACTGCTTTCAACTTTGTTATATAGCATATTCTTTTGAATTGTTATTTATAGGAAGAAATACATAGGCTTAATAATTTGTTTCTCATGGTGGAGAATATGTATACATAGTATAATAGTAAATTCAAGTACTATGTTATGTAACTGCTTTCAACTTTGTTATATAACATTTTTTTTATTTTTTATTTATAGGAAGAAATACATAGGTATAGTAATTTATTATTTACGGTGGAGAATATGTATGCATAGTAGTAAATTCAAGAAGTATGTTATACAATCGTTTTCAACTTTGTTATACAACATATTTTTTTGAATTGTTATTTATAGGAAGAAATACATAGGCTTAATAATTTGTTTCTCACGGTGGAGAATATGTATACATAGTATAATAGTAAATGCAAGTAGTATGTTATGTAACTGCTTTCAACTTTGTTATGCAACATATTTTTTTGAATTGTTATTTATAGGAAGAAATACGTAAGCTTAGTAATTTGTTTATCACGGTGGAGAAACATCGTCTAAAGATGAGACTTCATTATATTCACTCAGCGTACTTATGAATACTTAATGGAATTCTTTCTATCCGAGAAAATGAAATCATAACTTATTTATGGAAAACGGTGAGATCTGTGAAACGGTCTCATTCAGAGCTATCATTGAAATAACTCTACTATGTAGATTGTAGATTTTTGCAGTAGATGCATAGTTCGCAAAAGTTGTACAAAATTTATTTTTTTTTTTGTACATCTTCCTTACTTTTATTTACAACCTGTCTAGTTGACAATAAATAAATATTTATTGGCTTAGAAATAATATACAGCTTGTTTCACAAATGTAAAGGAGCACTAATTAAATTTCATAATTATAGTTTTATCGTGTACATTTGCATATTGATCGCAAAATGAGATCTGCTGTAAAGTGTCTTCTTCACAGTCGCCTGTTTCTCGTTAAAGTGAGTTTTATTTTATTTTGAGCCATTTTGTACAATATCTGTGAGATAAATTGCTAGTAATAAAATTCCATTAAAAATTCCACTTTTTTTTAATCGTCTTTGCACGGATTTGAGTTTGATCGAAAATCCACCCACGGTCCACCGCCTGCATATTTATTCCCCCCCCCCCCCGTTCAAAGCTCGATTCACTATGGGGTGTCTCTGCTACTAAATCTCCGGGAAAATCGTTTCAAAACGACGCGCCATCGGGAGATAAACAAGTATCGAATATCGCTTCGTCTTCGTCGGCGAGAATGATCGTTTTTAATATCTCCGCGCGAATGTACAAAAAGGAAAAATGAATGTTCGCACGCGCGTTCCGTGGGAAACAATGGAACCGGAAATAGGTGGCAGGCGGGACGGGAATAACGTGACATCGTCGATAACGATGTCCAGTGGAGCTTTCGTTACTTTGCGCGCTCGCGCGAGCGGAACAACCGTGGCCTCTTGATTCGATGAACGAACACAGCAAGAATATTTTTACACCCTGTGTATGTACAGGGTGTTTGTTTTATCCGCACTTTCTGAGATATACAGTGTATTGTCGCATTCAGTTAAACTTTTGGCAAATCAAACTAAACTATGGGCATATAAATTTAAACTTAGAGCAAATAAAGTTAAAGTTGGGGCAAATAAAGTTAAACTTAGGGTAAAATAAAGTTAATTAATTAAATTCTGGGTAAATAAATTAAAACTTATGGCAAATAAAGTCAAACTTAGGGAAAATAAATTTACACTTAGGACAAATAAAGTTAAACTTAGGCCAAATAAATTTACACTTAGGGTAAATAAATTTAAACTTAGGGTAAATAAAGTCAATTAATTAAATTCTGGGTAAATAAATTTATACTTATGGCAAATAAAGTTAAACTTAGGGAAAATAAATTTACATTTGGGGCAAATAAAGTTAATCTTTATGCGAATGAAATTAAACTCTGGATAAATAAATTTAAACTTAGGGCAAATAAATGTAACACTAGAACTACCGCCAATTAAAGTGTACTTATTTGCATGGAAGAGATCAAACTGAAAATTGCATGAAGAAATATCAAATACATAGAAAACAAATTTTTATTTATTTACTTCCTGCAGAAAGGTGTAGACAATTGGAAAAGAAAAGTATTTTAAGCAACTAATGGAAATTAAGCTAAGCATAATAATTTCGACGAAAGATACTTAAGCTTGAATCCGTATGAGTTTATTAGACTGAGCAATTACACGGGTGTGTAAGAGGAATAATTCGTGGCCGAATAAAGTGGGAGAACAGGGGTGGCAAGCGTTTTAAATTCGAGAATTGCAGAAATTAAGTTGAACAGGTGATTTGCATGCATATTGCGTGCCCCTCGAAAAAAAAACGTTTCCGCTTGAGAAGGAGATTTGTGTTAGATCGCAATTTATTAAAATGCAAAGACGAACTACTGCCCTCGGTTAGTAATGAATAAAAAAAACCGCAAGAACTTCAAACTTTTCCCTGAAAAAATTACACAGGAACCGATTACCAGTTTTAGCAAGTAGAACGAGTAAAAGTAACCTCATTATTCGCTTGAGAAAATAATTCTTCGAACACAAATTAAAATTCTTGTTGTTTGCTAACGTAATCGTTGAGGAGTATAATCGAAGTGTTGTTACAGCGAAAATAATGTTGGTTTATAAGTTGGAGGGAAAAAGGACATAGGTATTTTATCATCGATCGATCGAGAACAACGGTGCTTCTAAATTTAGATTTTTTTCCAGGCGGAAATTTTCATTATTTTCGGATCGCACGACCGTTGTGTGACTATTAATAACGAATCACCGTGAACGAGTGGATATTTGCAGTGTTGAAAGTGATTGGAATAAAATGGAATTACCGTGAGAATTAATTGCTATTCAAACGGCGATTACTGTAACGATTGACGATAATAGAATTAATAGAATAATAGTAATAATATAATGCAGACACTCGTTAAAATTTATCGAAATCACGTAAAAGTACAAAATTTGAAGTCAAAATTATTCTCACGGTCAATTCACGGTGTTCTGAATTTATTTATTTATTTGCAGTGAAACAATGGAAGTAAAAATCGTAGGAAAAAAAAAAATTTACTTAATAACAGGGAAATAAATTTTCATCTATATTTTTTCTTTTTTTTTTTATATTTCTTTTGGTCATTTGGACCACCTTCACGGTGCTGTGAAAATTAGTATAGCTTAAATATGACTAGAATATGTTTATTTGCAATAAATCAGTGAAAGTAAAAGTCATACGAAAAAAAAATACTTAATAACAGGGAAATAAATTTTCATTTATATTTTTTCATTCTTTTAAAAATTTCTTTTGGTCATTTGGACCACGTTCACGGTGCTGTGAACATTAGTATAGCTTAAATATGACTAGGATATGTTTATTTGCAATAAAATAGTGGAAGTAAAAGTCATACGAAAAAAAAAAGATACTTAATAACAGAGAAACAAATTTTCATTCATATTTTCCTATTGTTTTGAAAATTTTTGTTGGTCATTTGGGCCACCTGGATAGTTCCAGTGTTAACACGATTAAAGTAGATTTACTTATAGCGAAGAGGTGAAGAGAAAAAAAATCAAAAAAAAAAGAGAGAAAAATCGAAAAATCTAGCAGCAGTCCAATTAAATTAATTGCTACGTCAATTACAAGCTCTTGTCTCGCCAAAGTCGCCATTAGGACTGGTATCTCGTGCTACGTCCTGCATCTGTTTTACCTTCATCCCCTCTCACTCCCCCCATCATCTTCCTTCTCTGTCCACTTTTTCCCTGAACGAAGTCATTTGTACGTAGTTAAATTGCTGTGAAATGTCAGGACGATTAAACGCCTGGATCCGAGCATTTTTGCTGTTTCTAACTTCGTCCCTTGAGAATTGTTCCCGATTGAGGTAAACACGATTTCTGTCGACGCTGCGACGACGAAAAAGTAAGCTTTGCGTCTCGGTGAAATTGTAAGACAAGTAAAGGAGAATTGGTAATCAGCAAAAGTCACGAAACAACTAGCAGTTGCTTTAGTTAGGTTCGGGTTAATGCAGATCTCGAAAGCTTTGCAAGCTCAAAGTTATAAATTTAATAAGTTGCACATTTAAAAGCTTGCAATCTCACAAGTTTGGGGAGTTCTAAGTTTACATATCTCAAGGTACGAAGTTCAGGAGCTCCAGAAGCTCAAAAGGTCAAAGATAAAAAGTTTTGCAAGCTCTATATCCATATTTTCAAAAATTCAAAACTTGAAAGCTCTACTATCTCAAAATTTCGAAGCTTATTAAAGGTTTCACAAGCTCTATGTTACAAATTTTATAAGATACACATTTAAAAGCTTGCAAGCTTAAAAGTTTGAGGAGTTCTGAGCTCACATATTTTAAGATACGATGCTGAGAAGTTCCAGAAGCTCAAAAGGTCAAAGATTAAAAGTTTTGCAAACTCTATATCCATATTTTCAAAACTTCAAAACTTGAAAGCTCCAGTAGCTCAAAATTTCGAAGCTTATTAAAGGTTCCACAAGTTCTAAGTTACAAATTTTATAACATACACGTTTAAAAGCTTGCAAGCATAAAAGTTTTGGTAGCTCTGAGCTCATATATTTCAAGGTACGAAGCTCAGAAGCTCCAGGAGCTCAAAAGATCAAAGATTAAAAGCTTCACAAGTTCTGAATCCACAACTTCAATAATTCGGAATCTAAAAGCTCCACCAGCTCAAAAGCTCGGAGCTTAAAGGTTTCGCAAGGTCTAAATCTGCACTTTCAAAGATTTCGAAACTTTGAATCTCCACTAGCTCAAAAGCTCAGAGCTTAGCGATTTCGCAAGACCCAAAGCCTCGAAAGCTCTAAGCTTTCAGACTCATCAACTCTAAGCTCAAAAGTTCATACCTTGAAAGTTTTGCAAGCTCTAAATTCACAAGTTCAAAAGCTCACGCCTCGAAAGCTCTATAAGCTCAAGGCTCTAAAACTTTGAAAGCTCGCGAAGCCTTCCATCACTTGAAATAGATGTCCCTAACAAAAACTGATGGAAAACGATCAGTTACGTCGATCTCAAAATACGAAACCAGATCTACACGTTCTTTCATCCTATAATTATTTTTTAATCGTGTCCTATTTATCCAAAATTCTTCACCATGTTTTCCTAAATCATTAACTCGCAGATATTCATGTCTTTTTTTACCAGTTTAAAAAAAAAAATGGAAAACGCCAGATACACGTTTGTTGGCGTGCAGATTTCGAGACTTACGCGAATTTAGGAGTACGCCATTACCATGATTACCGACCGGAATCCACCGTCATTAATTGAAATCGAGGCCACGGTAATGAAGACGATTTCTTCGTTAGATCTCGCTTCCTGTTATCGATCGGTTTCTTAAATCGGAACCTCGCGGGTACGATCGTTTAGCATCTGGCGCTCCCAGGCGCAGCAAATCAGGATCACGTTAAATGTGAATTCGGTCAGGTTCGATTAACTTCGAGTAATTTGCGTTTAATTGCCGAAACCGGAAGCTTGTTTCCAATCCGCCGTTCATTATGGGCGAGAGAGTAAACTTGGTGATCACCGAAGTGATATAATTTCACTGGATTATATAGAATCACTCTTGTGAGTTAAATACTTAAGAAGTGTGCAATTAGTGTCAAATAGGGAAACAAATGGGAAATAGAAAGTGCAATTAGAAATTATATTGATAAGGTGGATTATAAAATGTAAGGCTGTAAAATTGAAAATTGGAAGTATCTTCAACCAATAGGCAAGGATTAAATAAATTCAAGGAGGAAAGGATTCATTTGATATATCATTGTTGAATGATTTATTGATAAGAATGTAGTAGCTACTGAGTTGTACACTCCAAACAAAAAGTTTGCGCACATTGGACAATTTAAGAAAAGAAAAAGACGAATTTATTTTATTTTTATAGGCTCAGGTTAGGTTCGGGTTATTGTCGAATAATTTATTGATAAGGATGTAGCAGTTACTGAATTGTACACTCCAAACAAAAAGTTTGCACAAATTGGACAATTTAAAAAAAGAAAAATACGAATTCATTTTATTTTTATAGGTTCAGGTTAGGTTCAGGTTATTGTCGAATAATTTATTGATAAGGATGTAGCAGTTACTGAGTTGTACACTCCAAACAAAAAGTTTGCGCACATTGGACAATTTAAAAAAAGAAAAATACGAATTCATTTTATTATTATAGGTTCAGGTTAGGTTCAGGTTATTGTCGAATAATTTATTGATAAGGATGTAGCAGTTACTGAGTTGTACACTCCAAACAAAAAGTTTGCACAAATTGGACAATTTAAAAAAAAAAACTTGCAATTCAGTTGCACACAGAAAGTTTTATCAAACCGTAAAAGACTATTGCCAACGGAGTTCAACGTTAATTTTTAATCGGTAAGAGAAATAGGAGAGACACGACAGACTTTCAACCGGAAGTGTACACGTGTATTTCCGGAGAAAAGAAGCATCGACCGCTATCCGGTTCGCAGTCAGTGCTTAATTATACCGGCAAGTGCTGTGGCGTCTTAATTATCACGCGCTTTCAGCCCTTTTAGGGTGGCACCCCTCGCGCGAGCACCCTGCCCGGCTAATTGAATCGGCCAAGAGCACTAAAGGGGGCGTGACAGCGTCGCCCTAATTGAAACTGCGCCCTCATGCCAGTCACAGCGACATTCCTGGCTAAACACACGACTGTTCCTTCGATATGTTAACGTCGCGGTGCATGTTGAACCCTGTCAAGGTCTGTGGGTCATTTTTAGCTATTCTCGAGAACAGTGGTTCTCAACCTTTCGACTCGTAGGTGTCTTAAAACGTATTCTGGAGGGTAGCCAAGATTATTTTTAATTGAATATTCATGGAGCTCGTTTCGTTCAATGTAATCAAATTCTCGTGATTTCTTAACCCCTTATAAGTGAATCCCCCCCCCCCTCCTCGGTGGTGAAGAAAATTATAATCGATTGTAATTCTTTACCATGAATTGTAGAACAGATATTAATAGATATAGTAATTACTATAAAAGTTCTATAGTAATTTCTGTAATTAGTACTATAACAGGATGTCTACAGTAGCGAACAAAAGTTTAAGACTCTAGTAATTAATAAAATAATTTACTATAAATATCACGATAAACAAAACTTGTATTCTATGCTAATCTATAAATAATGTTCTACCATAACAATGAAAAATAAATATGTAGACAATATTTGCAAACCATAAAACTAATGCTTTACATTATCTTCTCGTCTTAAACTTTTGGCCGCTACTGTATCTGGTTTTCGTTAACCCTATCAACAACGTTTCTCGCATACAAAAAAAAAATGGAGGGGCAGAGCAGGTTGTTTGATCCTTGGCGAAAGGAATTTGAGAGCCAAAGTTGAGAACCACTGCCTCAGAGGATTACAGTTGCACGGTTATTCACTTCAGCCAAATTTCCCACAGTCGTGGCGAAAGAAATAGGTTTCGTTCGCTGAAAGACAAACAGAGAGCAGGGGGGGGGGGATGGAGCATAGAAAGCGGTTCCGGAGACGAAGCAATCGGACGGAAGCTCGGGGGGCTGGGGAACGGAAGTGGAGGAAACGGGGCCACCGTTTCCGTGGCAATCTGTCTTCGTTCCCGCGACAGAGAAAGGAATTAAGGGAAAAAGGGGGAATATCGAGCACCATTCGACCGAGAGGCATTCCCTTGCATCAACAGAGGAACGTCTACCCCCCTGCCCACCCCCCCCGTCGTTTCCGGTTCCACCCTCCGTCTCCCTCGTCCGAGCCGTTTCGATGCTTTTACTTGTGAAAACTTAATTCCCTGACGGGACTTTGCGGCCGCGTTCCTCTTTGTAAACACTCTGGCTGTTTTTGCAAGGGATAAGGGCCCTTGAGAACCACCATTGTCCTTCCTCGTCGCGTTTTTATCTGCCGCGCGGTTGAATTCAGGTTTGGACATCGAGCGCACGAAGAATACGGCGTTCCCGCGATAAATGTTGCGAAGACGCCTCGCGTTAAATGTTCAAACTTTTATACCCTTGTAGAGATCATTTGTTGGGAGAAATAAAGAGGCGAGACACGATGTTGGGACGATAAGTAGGGTACGAGTATATTTGCGAGATAATGCCGAGGATATGGCAAAATTTATTTATTGTTTGTTTCTCTAATAATATTATTCACTAAAATAATATTCACTAATATGTACAACAATCGAAATCGAACCAGAAATTATATATTGGAGTGTACTAGGTGTAAGTAAAGATTGTCTGAATGATGTCGTGTTTGGACTCATTTTAATCAGAAAAATGTCACTGATACCTTGAAAAAATGTTTACGTAGAAAAAACCAAGAAACAGAAAATTTTCTGATTTAGTCTTAGTATTATCTCGGACAGAGATTCTAATCTGGATCTTTTTCGGTAGATTAAAAAACAGAAATGTCCCTTTTCTTGAAAGTGTGCCTTTTAAGGCGGAATTATTGTAGTTTCTGGAGTTTGGATTTGAAAATTGGGTGCTTAACGGATCGAAAAAATTCTAATTCTAAATTATTCGTCGCACAAAAGCAGAACTAACCTCCAACCATCGGTGTACCTAACCTCAAACTCGAACGCAGCGTTCGAACCCAACACCTAACCTCAAATTTAAACGAAAATCCAACGGTTCCAACGCCTCAACAAAGATTGCCTTGTACAGAATTGACTGCCAGCTTAACACGGATTCGTTTATTCGGACGAGAGTTACCGGAAGCTAAGCGATTAATTAATTTTCAATCGACATCCGATACGTTATCGTTATCCCTCGGTCGAGTTGCTCCAACATAATGGAAAAGGGGGTTTGCGACTGGGGAGAGGGGGGGAGAAGAACCGGGGATTTAAACCCTTTTTCGTCGGTAACGTATCTCACCGTGAAATTGAGTTCATCGATTCGTCGCCGTTATCCTTTTAATTACGCGCTAATTAAAACCTCCTCATTAGCCCCGACAATGGAAATAAACGCGATCGCGCGACCAGAGGGAGAGAAAAAAAAAAGAACGGAAGGGAAATATTAATTCGTGCCGAATTCGCGACGCGTGCTCGTTTGTTTGACGAGAAACACACTCGTCGCTCGATTGTACAAAGCGAGTCGGCTGAATCTCGATTCGCTTATAAGTATAAATAAATATTTGCGGCAAAGAAACTGTGGAACGGTATGGGACAAATTTTCATTAACGTGTGCATCGATGAATTAAAAAATATCAAGTAATTCTTTAACATTTGACAGTGATTTTCATAAAGTGCTGGATTTGATTAAAAATGTACAGTACGAGACAAAAGTTGAAGACCAAAGGGTGAAAGAAAATAAATTAATTGATTAATGAGAAATAACAGTATAAATAAAATTTATATTCTATGCTAATCAATAAATAGTGTTCTATCATAATTACAATAAAAATGAATTGATAAACAATATTTGCGATGGCACCTATTGAAAATTTGTACACTAGATGGCAAAAGGTTGTTGATAATGATGGTGATCACATCATTGATTAAAAATAAAAACTCGTTAGAAATTTATGCGTTAAAACGACGTTACTTTTTGGTCCCCTTAATACTTCTTATTGTCTGCCATTTCGGAACACATAAAACACCCTGATGTTAAATAATTAGGAAAGCAATATGGCGTCGCAGAAAATTAATTATATATCCAATTGCCTAAGTGACTTAAATTACAAACTTCTTCGTTCTGTTCCATCTATTTCTTAAGGTTCGCCATTTTGGAACACAATTTGAATATTGGAGAATGCAGCCTGCAGTTAAATAATTAGGAAACCAAATGTATTGCAGAACCAATCTATTAATTAAATATCCAATTTACAAATTTGTTCATTCACTTGCATCTACTTCTTATGGTCCGCCATTTCGGAACACATGATACACCCTGATGTTAAATAATTAGGAAAGCAATATGGCGTCGCAGAAAATTAATTATATATCCAATTGCCTAAGTGACTTAAATTACAAACTTCTTCGTTCTGTTCCATCTATTTCTTAAGGTTCGCCATTTTGGAACACAATTTGAATATTGGAGAATGCAGCCTGCAGTTAAATAATTAGGAAACCAAATGTATTGCAGAACCAATCTATTAATTAAATATCCAATTTACAAATTTGTTCATTCACTTGCATCTACTTCTTATGGTCCGCCATTTCGGAACACATGATACACCCTGATGTTAAATAATTAGGAAAGCAATATGGAGTCGCAGAAAATTAATTATATATCCAATTGCCTAAGTGACTTAAATTACAAACTTCTTCGTTCCGTTCCATCTACTTCTTAAGGTCCGTTAAATTTCGATTAACCGCAAAAAGAGTCACTTCATGAGGCCTGTGTTCGATCCGCCATTTTGTCGGAGCGGGGGAGAATGGTCCTCTGAAAATACGTCCGATTTAAGTGGCACGGGTCGCCGACAGCCAGCGTTCGGCTGTCAGAGGCCAGTCGAATGCTTTCACCGAAGAGGTTCCCGAGAAATCCGCTCATCGATCCTTCGCCACGCTCCTCCGACGGACATTTCTAAAGGCCCTGCCCGTGACACATGAATAACCATCGTCGGGATGACGCTCGAGGCCTCCGGCTCCTTCTCCGTGCGAGTAACCCTCGGCTCGGAGGTGCTCGACGTGCGAACGATCGTTATTATCCGTTGGAGGAGCTTCCGGTGGTGTTGAAAGAACCACGTTCGCGTTCTTTCGCTTCTTTACTTTTTTTTTTAAATCACGAGTCTGGTCCATGTTCCTCAAATTCGAACCTTCAAGCGTATCACGAGTCTCGCACGGTATTGTAACGCGAGGGGTTGAAATTGGAAAAAATGGTCACGGAAAACGGCACTTTTTTATATCACGAGTCTAGCCCGTGTTCCTCAAATTCGAACCTTCAAGCGTATCACAAAGTCTCACACGGTATTGTAACGCGAGGAATTGAAATTGGAAAAAATGGTCACTGAAAACGGCACTTTTTTAAATCACGAGTATAGCCCGTGTTCCTGAAATTCGAAACTTCAAGCGTATCACGAGTCTCGCACGGTATTGTAACGCGAGGGATTGAAATTGGAAAAAATGGTCACGGAAAACGGCACTTTTTTATATCACGAGTCTAGCCCGTGTTCCTCAAATTCGAACCTTCAAGCGTATCACGAGTCTCACACGGTATTGTAACGCGAGGGGTTGAAATTGGAAAAAATGGCCACGGAAAACGGTACTTTTTTAAATCACGTGTCTAGCCCGTGTTCCTGAAATTCGAACCTTCAAGCGTATCACGAGTCTCACACGGTATTGTAACGCGAGGGGTTGAAATTGGAAAAAATGGTCACGGAAAATGGCACTTTTTCTGATCCATCGGTTGCACCCTTGCCGGGAGTATCGATTCCCGTAGCTCCGTGGCATAGGATTAATTCGAAAGTAATCCGTGCTCGATCGAGCTCGAACAAGATGCAGAGGAGTGAGTTGGGAGCTGATTGTGTGTACCGAGGCGAAGATCGTTCAAGTTCGGATCGATCAGCGTCGAGTCAGTGTTCCTGAGTGAGAGTTCTCAAGAATTCCCAAGATATTAGGAAAGAAATTGAAAAGTTCATGTTTTTAAATATTTGTCAAAAACGGAAAAATACTTAAGCTAAACATTTATTTTTGTGCTCGTTACATACAGTAGCGAACATAAGTTTAAGATCGAGAAGACAATATAAAGTATAGTACCATCGTTTATAAATATTGCCTACTTTATTATAAATAATATATTAATAAATATTGATTACTTTATTTTTGTTGACTCTCTTGCCTTGAACTTTTGTCTGCTACTGTACTTATTTATTCTGAAATGTGCTTAAACGTTGTGTTACATTGTACTTCATAAGAAACATCGAACAATCGAATTGTCTCATTTTTAATAAATAATGTGTACAATAAGTACACTAAAACATACATCAGTGACCAATAATAAGCAGTTTATGCTAATTAAAAAATCATTCTCAAAAATAATTAACCCTTTACTCGGTATTCACACCATATCAATTCCATATCGATTCCAGTTGCCGAATGCAAAGGGTTAAATTGTCATGTTTATAAATTATTCATCGAAAAATAAGTAAATTTTAATGGAAGCAAACTTGAATAATATTTAATTTCGCCACCCTAAACATAATAATTTTTTAAGATGATTTCGCTCGGTAATTGAAAGAGTCGTCTTTCAAGTGCAAAGGGTTAAAACTTGTAACAATTTTTTTTAAACTTAAATTTCTCCAGAAAAATACTACAAGTTCTCGAGAAATTGAAAAGAAAAACAATTATGAAATTTCTCAAGAAGCAACACTTAGTCAGTCGACTGACTGCCCCCAAAACGGACCGTTTAGTATCGTTCAAGAATTGGCAAATTATTTTCCGCAACGAACGCCGGTCGTCGAACACGCTTCCGGGACCAAAGGTTCCGGGTAGGTAGGTTTTGTTCTTTCGCCGAAGGGTAATTTTTCTTGGATGAATGGTGCACGCAAAATGGAGCTTCTATTTTCGCTCGCGCCGACTCGTAAATTAGCCGCTGCGCCTTCACCGGCGCCATTATTCCATTTGAATGGCCCGCGAGTTCCTCGCCGGGTACAGTACCGGTAGAAAGTTTAGGATCGTCGCGATGTTTTAAGGAGAAATTTATAGTTGGGATTTTTTTATCTTAGAAAGCTGGGAATTTATTAGTTTATTAAGGGTCTCCTTATTTGTTACTTTCGAAATTTAGAGTCTTGGAAAGCACACGACTCCCTCCATTTACCTTTTAAGAAGAAATTAAAATTTATAGTTGGAATATTTTTATCTTAGAAAGGTGTCTAATTGAAAATTTATTAGTTTATTAAGAGTCCCTTTATTTGTTAGTTTCGAAACCTAAAGCTTCAGAGAGCACATGACACCATTTACCTTTCAAGAAGAAATTAAAATTTATAGTTGGAATATTTTTATCTTAGAAAGGTGTCTAATTGGAAATTTATTAGTTTATTAAGTGTCTCCTTATTTCTTAGTTTCCTAATTAAACCTAAAGCCTCAGAGAGCACACTCCTCTCTGGTGACATTCTTAAAATTTTTGCATCAAGTTGTATTCGACTGTTCTTCCATACAATTTCCACTATATCATTCTGTAGACGAGTTCCCTGTGTTATAGAAAGAAACGTTCGTCTGCTTATGACGATAAGCTTGCGTTGTAAACTGAATTTTGCAGCAGAGTAATGTTGGGGTAGCCTAATTCTCCGGAAGAAAGAAGTGCGTACAGTTCGAGCGAATAAACGTGAACCTTGCAGCGCGCATGCGCGAGACAGGGATTCCCCTCGTTGTATCGTTCCGTGAAGCGTTTATAGGTTAGGTTGCTTCTTATTTTTTGTTTCCACTCGTTGACC
>JAOPTO010000687.1:0-20431 GCA_033822845.1 Tetrapedia diversipes | reverse complement strand
CACGTCGAGATGCTTTTGTTCCAAAACCGCCAGCGACGTGTATACCACGTCGATAGGTATTTGTCGCAGAAACAGAAACGACGTGTCCGCCACGTCGGCTAACAGTTGGATCGTTCATTATTCGAGCTACAGTTCTAGAGTGCATCACATCGCGTAGCATCATCGATATAAGGAAATATTTCAGTAAATTTTATTGTTGTTGTGAATATTTATTCATATCCGTGTAAATTCTTTATGTAAGACCCTACCAACGCGCTAAGGCACTGGTTAATGATTTGCGCTCGTAGAAGCGGTGCGGCGTCAATGTAACGTCTTACCGCAGTTTATATCGTAGAGTGCGACTCGGCTACCGAAAGTTAAATCGTAGCGCAAGTGGTTAAACGATTAACGGTCGCCTCTCGAGTGCAAACGGTTAATATCCGTGCGACACTTTTGTACGCATAACGATCGACCAGCTCGCTGAAAAATAATCGAAAGAGCGCAATCGCGCTCCTCGGCGTTTTTCGACCGCGTTTTTGAAAACCCTCTGCTACGCAAACGGTTAATAAAACTGTCTTTTAGTTATGTATACATAATTTTTTATTTAAAATGTTATTAGTTTGATATTATTAACCCCTTGCACTCGGCTATCCCCTCTCATGGGACATCGTAATCCTAGCATATGATAGTTTCGCAAATTTTCAGACGTTACTTCAGACCCGGACGTTAAATAGTCATATATGTAAATTTTAATATACGACTTAACTAAACTAAATGAAGTTTAATATACGTGAATCCCAAGTAAATATTTCAAATTTGAAAATTTTTGAAATTAGTATCATTAAACGACTAACGGTCGCCTCTCGAGTGCAAACGGTTAATATCCGTGCGACACTTTTGCACGCATAACGATCGATCAGCTCGCTGAAACTCATGCGACATTTTCTCTTGATATGACAACTTCCTTAATCGAACCAGGACACCGTTCACGTCTATTACACGTCGTTGAATACATTAATGCTGATACACGTCTCAGACGGGTGCAACTTTACGTACAGCTGTTAAACTCAATTTACACGAACGGGTTACGCATGCGGTTGCGCCAATTCGCCGGTGCTCGCGCGTCATATTCGCCAGTCGTGTCACGTATTCGTGATAAAAGGCGGGGCGAGCAGCACCTGTTACTTTGATAAATTATTCCAACTATCGAGCCCGACCGATTACTCCCCGGGGGATTATGCGCGACGGGACGTTCCAGAGCCGAGGAATGCGACGAGAAGCACCCCAACGACCGGCGTCGTGTCTCCGTGTTATTGATTGAAATACCACCACCCTCTTCGTCTCGGTTCAACGATCCTGCAATGGGGGGGGGGGGGATTCACCCCGTGCGAGATGCCAACCCAAGTTCCGCACGGAACCATGAGAATTGTATTGTTTAACCCTTTGAGTACTAAAGACGTATATATACGTTTTCACAAGTCTATCAATATATACGAAAGCCGTAAATATACGTCCCCACGTATCCATCAATATATACGAAAGCCGTAAATTTACGCCCTCTGCATTTTTTTACTATAACATCTTTTACTGTTTTATCGATTGATTTAACATGGGATATAACATGTTAACCCTTTGACTGCTAAAGGCGTAAATATACGCCTTCACAAGTCCATCGATATATACGAAAGGCGTAAATATACGTCTTCTGTATTTTTTTATTATAACACCTTTCTTACTGTTTTACTGATTAATTCAACATAGAATTTATTGTCCTATGTAACATAGCAACTAAATATGCCATTATTACTTTGTCATTATTGTTTTTAATCCCTATGAATGGTATCAAACTTCCGGGTACTGTTTTGGTCACTAGTCAGTGGATAACCAGTTGCAGCGAATGACATACGAAAAACGCGACGTCCATATTGATAGATTGCGCGCCACAGTCAAAGGGTTAATATCCGGGATATTATAAACTGATATTCTTTCAATGTTTTAAGGATTGAGGGAAACGATTTTCAAGTTTGATTAAAAATTTTGCATTGAAAATTAAAAAATGAAAATGCATAATTGTTTATTATTATTTAACAGTTATTATATGCGTTGTTTCCTATATTAAATTGATAACCCCGTGTTATTTCTTGTGCAAAACGTAACATTTACTTTGAATAGGGAATAAAATTCCGGCACGGTTAATGTTAAAATATATAATATTTAAAATATTATATTTATACCTCATCCTTTTTTAAACATAACGATTAAATATTTATATCTGCACCCCATCCTCTTTCCTTTGAATTAAAATTACACGAGAGCTTTACACGTCGCGTTCGCTCCAACGGAATGGAAACCGTACACGTTTTTAATGCAACTGGACTGTGCGCAGGCACGCCGTGAAATGCTCGCGAAAAGTCGCTTTTCATGCGCAAATTACGCCCTGTGTAAAACGCACGAGTAACTTTGTTATGTGTAATGATTTTTTTTACAGAAGCGTGAAGGTAACGAGTGGATAAAAATATTTTTGAATAACGGTATGTAATTTGTGCCATTCGAACACTGCTTGATTCAACAAGGATTGTGATATAAAAGAAGATATTAAAATAGAGGTATTAAAATAGCAAATTTCTACATATACGTGGTAAATAAAGAAAATGGTAAAATGAATGATTTTAATTAATAATTTATTAATATTCTGAGAGAAGCATTCGGTTAAAATATATCTGGAATAGTCTTCGAACACTACTTGATTCAAAAAGAATTGTGCTATAAAAGAAGCACGAAATATTAAAATAACAAATTTCTATATATATGTGGTAAATAAAGAAAATGATAAAACGAATAATTTATTAATATTCTGAGAGAAGCATTCGGTTGAAATATATCTGGAATAGTCTTCGAACACTACTTGATTCAAAAAGAATTGTGCTATAAAAGAAGCGCGAGATATTAAAATAGCAAATTTCTATGTATACGTGGTAAATAAAGAAAATGATAAAACGAATGATTTTAACGAATAATTTATTAATATTCTGATAGAAGCATTCGGTTGAAATATTTCTGGAATAGTCTTCGAACACTACTTGTTTCAAAAAGAATTGTGCTATAAAAGAAGCGCGAGATATTAAAATAGCAAATTTCTATGTATACGTGGTAAATAAAGAAAATGATAAAACGAATGATTTTAACGAATAATTTATTAATATTCTGATAGAAGCATTCGGTTGAAATATTTCTGGAATAGTCTTCGAACACTACTTGTTTCAAAAAGAATTGTGCTATAAAAGAAGCGCGAGATATTAAAATAGCAAATTTCTATGTATACGTGGTAAATAAAGAAAATGATAAAACGAATGATTTTAACGAATAATTTATTAATATTCTGAGAGAAGCATCCGGTTGAAATATTTCTGGAATAGTCTTCGTATTGATCGCGATGCCTCTTCACATCTGACATCCGCAAGAGGGGGATCCACCCTTCCGTTTCGCCAACCCAAGTGGCGTACACACAAAGTCACGAAGGGTGCGTGCGTTATATAATGAGAGAGTAATGTCCCACACTGTTTACAAAACACGCACCGTTCCTTTTTCCCCTCCGCATAATACGTTTAATCATTAAAATGCATCAGGATTTCGCGAAACATTACAAAATGCAAGAATTCTGTTATACCTTTAACTTTCTTACATTTCTAATGCTGCACATTACATTATTCAATGCAAACGTCTTGCAATTTTCATAAAACTAACCGTATCAACGGTTTTCCTACGTTCATTTCCATTTAACGTACAGTCAGTCGCAAAAATGTTCGTATACTCAGCAAATTTAAAATGTTAAAAATTAACGAAGAATTTTTTATGTTTCATGTATGCTGCCTCGTTTATTCATTCAAATTAAACGAATTATAAAAAAGCAGCGAGGTTTCTTACGATGATTTACTAGAAAACTTAAATAAAACGGAAGCAGAATCACAAAATTTACTGTGAATTCTATTAAAGCGCATATTTTGATGATACAATTATTAAAGTTATTATTATCACCATTTTTTGCTTACCCATGACAGCTGTCTTAATAATTAATAACTAAAGACGATGCCTTTAAATTTTCGCCAGTTGTGTTTCTAGCTTACTTACATCTTCTAGTAAACGAACGCAAGGAATATAACTCTTTCAGAATTTGTATAATTTTATCTAGGAATATTCTATCCTGTTTTTTTTTCAGAACTTTCCACCACAAAACTCTTTATTATTAAAAAATGCAAACTTTTTATAGAACTCTTAAACAGCCCACTCCAATTTTACTGTCAATTCTATTAAAGCACGTATTTTGATGATACAATTATTAAAGTTATTATTATCACCATTTTTTTCTTACCCATGATAGCTGTCTTAATAATTAATAACTAAAGACGATATCTTTAAATTTTCGCTAGTTGTGTTTATAGCTTACTTACATCTTCTAGTAAACGAACGCAAGGAATATAACTCTTTCAGAATTTGTTTAATTTTATTTAGAAATATTCTATCCTGTTTTTTCTTCAGAACTTTCCACCGCAAAACTCTTTATTATTAAAAAATGCAAACTTTTTATAGAACTCTTAAACAGCCCACTCCAATTTTACTGTCAATTCTATTAAAGCACGTATTTTGATGATACAATTATTAAAGTTATTATTATCACCATTTTTTTCTTACCCATGATAGCTGTCTTAATAATTAATAACTAAAGACGATGTCTTTAAATTTTCGCTAGTTGTGTTTATAGCTTACTTACATCTTCTAGTAAACGAACGCAAGGAATATAACTCTTTCAGAATTTGTTTAATTTTATCTAGAAATATTCTATCCTGTTTTTTTTTCAGAATTTTCCACCGCAAAACTCTTTATTATTAAAAAATGCAAAAAGCTTAAAAATGCGATCTTTTTATACAGCTTTTTAACAGGCCACTCCGATTTAGGTGCACTTTTACCATGCTTGTCTACTACACTTCTGTGACCGACTGTACAAAGCCACGAAACGCTGTGCCTGCGAAAACTCATCGCACAGTTTCCTAAAGGCTACGACGAGCTTGTAATTTCTCTCATTAGCATTTTTTCCACGACTCGAGGAGATCTAAGATTTTGTCAGCGCTTTATTATATATTCGAGCCTTACTTCTCACGCTGCACGCTCGAGCACTTACGAAAAGGAAATTCTTCGAGAGCGGTACATGCACACACGCCAGGCGTGAGAAATTTCCTTTTTCGTTCTTTTTTTCCACCTCCTTTTTACGTCACACACGCGTCGAGTTTCCACGGCGTGTAAAGAGACGCAGTGAACGGGTGTCGATGGAGACGCGAAAAATAGCCACGCTCGTGGAGAATTTAGAAAATGTCCCGAGCAACGTGCCCGCCGAAGAATCTTCGATGGCATTCGAATTATTCCTCTGGTACGTGTAAACACGTACATTCAGACAGCGGGGAAGAGAACATTTTCACAGAATACAGAGAAGCGTTCGAGTACGCGGCTCGAGAATTTTGTAATCAATGTCGGGGGGAAGGTTTCTCGATTCCGAAGAAACTGCGAAGTTGCGATGAATATACTATTGGGTTGTTCGGAAAGTAATTTCGTTTTTTCCTAACAAAGAGTTTAATCGTATTTTTTCATAGTCAACTTCACACTTAACCCTTTGAGTGCTATGGGCGCATATATGCGTCTGACAGAAGTTGCTCGTAGGGACTGTGGACGCATATATGCGTTTGTCAATTTTTGTTTCCTTCACCTTATGATTTTTTCCGTGGCCATACGTTTCGGCGTTAACCTTTTAGTGTTGACGAAAATTACTCGTAGGGATCATGGGCGAAAATATGCGTTTGCCAATTTTTTCGATCTTTCGCTTACTGCAACGCGATTGTCAGTGTACGAGTAACAATACTCCGTCTCCTGCAATCGTGCACCGTCCTTTCGAAGTGTTTAGGCCAAGAGTATTCAGCACTCAAAGGGTTAAGCCGCATGGTCATTATATATTTTGACAGCATATATAGCAAGGCTCGCTCGTGAAAAGTTTCGATTGATTCTACCCAGTGGTTTTTGGTTGGTGCCCTATTAAATATGGAAAGTAAAAAGCAACATTTTCGGCATTTTTTACTTTTTTACTATCGAAAAAGTAAAAATGCTGTTGAAGCAAGGAAAAAATTATCCGTTGTGTTTGGAGAAGATGAATTGACAGAACCCCAGTGCCAAAACTGGTTTACAAAATTTCGATCCGGCAATTTTGATGTTGAAGATGCACCACGTTCTAAAAGGCCAGTTTGAGGCTGACGAAGACACAATAAAGGCATTAATTGATGAAAAGTAGTGAATAATAACTGGTGAGATCGCTAAGAGATCAAATTTATCGAATTTGACCGTTCATGATCATTTGAAACGCCTAGGTTTAATCTCAAAGCTCGACATATCATAAAAAGAAACGAAATTACTTTCCGAACAACCTAATACTTTTCATGCAAACTCGTGTTCTTGCAAGTATAATTAAAGAACATAAAATATTATTAACATGTAATTCACCTCGAAAGTTGGGAATATTTTTACACAATATAAATGTAATAAGTATTCCGTAGCTTTTAACAGTTTTACGTAACACATGCAAATTGTTATGCAAATTCATGCCTTCGCAACCGTAACTGAAAAGTGAAACGTAAGCACACAGGTTTTTGCAGCACGAAATATTTATATTTTATATATTTTCGTTTTTCATTCCGTGTGCATTCTATGCTTTCTCTCAGTTTAACGCGACAATTGTTAACCATCGCGCCACAACCGTTTCTTTTTTTTCGGGATTAGCGTCCAAATGAAGTCTAAAAGGCTCTCGAGCGGTTAACTCGACACCTTTAAGTCACTTCTAAATGAAGTGGCCGCTGAATGCGGCCTTTCAGAACCGGATGAATGAAAGGAAATGCGAAGGAAAAGTGGCTGCGCGTCTCGCGGGTGGGGAACAAGACGGGAAGGCTGTTTGCACGGAACGAGGAGCGAAAAAAGGAAAAGAAAAGGGAACCGGGCTGCGATAACGCCACATACCTCTTCCACAGGCAGCTCTTTCAGATGTCGTAACAATTTCCCGCGTGAAATCGAACTACAGTAGCGGACAAAAGTTTGAGATCAGAGTGTCGAAGAAATTAAATCAACTAATTTATAAGGAATCAAGTTAGATGATCACAATATGGACTACCCGTTAACCCTTTGACTGCGGAAGGCTCTGAGCCGAAACGCTTCGCGTCGACGGCGTGCAGCCGGCACTAACTATCGCTGGGGACTGAATACTTTTTCATGCAATCTGAATCTGTTCGGCGGTGTATTCAATTGTAATATTGTACAGAATCAAATTACTGTTACTTTATCCACTCCAAAATTAATATTTTTCAATTTTTTAAATATTTTTTATCTTCAATATATATTTTTTATTCGTCAAGGGTAAAGTTTTAAAACGCCATAATTTGATAATTATAATGTATTATAAAATATATAATATGAAATGTACAAAACGAACTCCAAACCATACATAACTTTTGTCAAATGGCAGATGAACAGATGAAACGAATTTAAGATATAGGGAAAACTGACGAAATAAACGAGATTTTTCTTGTTGATAAGCAACAAGGTATGTTGTTTCTGAGTGTTACATGGATATGATAAAATAATTTCTTGAGAAATTCAGTAAGACAGCAGTAAATGATCAAAGCCGTCGGCGAGCGCACATGTGCGCCCATAGTCTATATCGACGGCTTGTGCTGGGCGCATATATGCGCCCGTAGCAGTCAAAGGGTTAACTATAGAGACGCTGGTAACAAGAAATGCAAAATTTAACCCTTTCGATACGGGCGGGTTCTCCGTCGCGACATTTCCACTGAACGGAGCGCCGCGACATCACTGCATGCTACGCGACGTGGCGGATAACCCAAGCTGCTTGATTGTTTTCGAATACGGAGAGGTGTCAATCTACCTCCTTGGACTCTTCGCTATCAAAAAATAAACTTAGGACTCTCAAAGAAAATTAAAGCACAAACCGTCTCATCTGAATACTGCTCCGATTTCGATCGCCTCAACAACGAATACACAATGCTACGCCATCCATGAAGCACTCAAAATTGCCCATAATGACCAATATAAAAGTATTGTTATATACAGCGACTCACAAACCGTAATATTAGCCACACAACAACCTCCCGATGACGATCCCATAGCAAGAGATATATTAGAACTTCATTCGGAACTCCGTAATAACAACACCCAAATTATACTTGTATGGATCCTCTCGCACCAAGGAATCCGAGGCAATGAATTTTCAGACAGAGCCTCTAAAGAAGCACTCAGTATACCTCCATCAGATACCATACCTGTTGGATTTGGGAAAAGAGCAGTATTTAATTTGTACCTCCCCACCTTAAAGTGTGCCGGTCGGGGGCAGGTAATTTTCGGACCGACCCCCGACCCTAGGAGTGTAAGGACGAGCAGGAAAGAAAAAAGTTAGTCATTCAAAGGAATTTATAGAAAGCGGACCTCGATTTGTTCTTATTTAATCCAAGTACCCTTGCTGCCCATCTCTAACACGCGTAGCATTTAGCGCATCTCCGCGACTTTGGTTAATTTCAATTCAACAATACCTATACCCTACTGAGACTATCAGAAAGTATTAGCATCTCGAATCAAACGAACCTGGAACCTCGAATGGAACGCTAAGAAACCAAATAAATTAAGTAATAGCTCAGACGACTTGTTTGGAAATGGAATTGGAAGACCAGCTAATAGAAGAGACCAAGTCGTACTAAATAGGATCCAGATCGGACACTCTAGGATTACACAGGAACACCTTCTGAAAAAAACACCCCCACCCTACTGCGACAAGTGTCAACATCCCTTAACCGTCGAACATATTTTATTTTTCTGTAAGGAATACGAGACCTCACGAACCCAGGCAAAGGTTCTTAACTCAGTAAAAGAAATCTTCAGCAGCACAGAAAATGCCAAAAATACCCTCAGTTTCATCCAAAACAATAGACAACTTTATGAATACATTTAACACCAACAACTAACGGTTGATGTCGCTAATGACCGCGCTGTCGATGCGACGTTAAGCCCTTAATTAAAAAAAAAAAATTTGCATACTGTGCTAATCATTAAATAGTGTTCTACCCTAATAACGATGAAAATGAATGAACAGACAATACTTGCGAACCATAAAACTATATACTACATTGTCCTCTCGTCTCAAACTTTTGTCCGCTACTATATCTGCATCCCGTCCGCGATTTCCTGGAAACGTAAAAATTTTAAGGTATTCCGAGACAGATTCCATATTTTCAACGATCGCAATTATGCATTACCAATTACATTGGCAAATTTGCATATAAATTCTGATCCACAAGATTATCAATACTCTTTTCCTTCTCGTTGCAGGAAAATTAACCGTAGGTACGCTTCAACGAAATTATCGCAGCGTGAAACTCGTAACCACGAAGTAGGTTAATTGAAATTGTGGAAACTCGATATTGGAATGGTCGAAATTAAATTATGTTATCGAACAAAAATATTTTATAAAACATAAACTGCACGTACTCCATTGCCATACTTGTTCCAAAGAGAAATGTTCTTTCATATAAATGTGTTAACAAAATTTCCGACCAATTTGGTATTTATCGAACATTTGTGTATCAATGAAAATAAGAGAATATGCTTCTATTCGCCTTTAACATTCAGACGATTGTTGAAAATTATAGTAAACAGAACAATTTCGTAGAAACCTAAAAAAAATATACCAGCTACATAAATTTCACATATTAAAATGATCTAATTTCTTAAGAAAATTTGTTCTTTTTATATTAAAAAGAAAATATACCAGCTACATAACTTCCACATATCAAAATGATTTAATTTCTCAAGAAAATTTGTTCTTTTTATATTTAAAAAAAACATACCAGCTACATAACTTTCACATATCAAAATGATCTAATTTCTTAAGAAAATTTGTTCTTTTTATAAAAAAAAAAAAATATCCCAGCTACATAACTTCCACATATCAAAATGATTTAATTTCTTAAGAAAATTTGTTATTCTTATAAAAAAAGAAAATATACCAGCTACATAACTTCCACATATTAAAATGATCTAATTTCTTAAGAAAATTTGTTCTTTTTATATTAAAAAGAAAACATACCAGCTACATAACTTCCACATATCAAAATTATTTAATTTCTTCAGAAAATTTGTTATTCTTATAAAAAAATATATATACCAGCTACATAAATTTCACATATTAAAATGATCTAATTTCTTAAGAAAATTTGTTCTTTTTATATTAAAAAGAAAACATACCAGCTACATAATTTCCACATATCAAAATTATTTAACTTCTTAAGAAAATTTGTTATTCTTATAAAAAAAAAAATATACCAACTACATAACTTCCACATATCAACATGATTTAATTTCTTAAGAAAATTTGTTATTCTTATAAAAAAAAAAATATATACCAGCTACATAACTTTCACATATCAAAATGATTTAATTTCTTAAGAAAATTTGTTCTTCTTATAAAAAATAAAACGTACTAGTTACGTATATTCCACATTTCAAAATAATCTAATTTCTTAAGAAAATTTGTATAAATTCCACAAAACATTCGAGTGGATCGTGATCGAAGAGTGAATTTCAGTCATGGCCGCAGTGTCTCGATGGTATTCGCTGCGGAAGACGCAACGAAAGAATGCAACAAGAGACCTCGATGCAAAATAAACGCAGAAGGAGGCTATTCGAACGAGAAATGCGCGAGAAAAAAATCAGGTGCTGCAATAACACGACAACGAGGACATCGCATGTGACGCCTCCTCCTTAACCGAGGAATTCTCTCAAACTGTATCCTGTGTTAATTCGCCGTGCACATCTGTGTGCAACTCTTCTTTCTGTCACGTCCACGGAAATTTCCATATCGACCCGTGATTCGTGTGCATTTTAATTATCATAATGATTCATCTGAAAATGGCCGCGCGAACCGAGACCGAATAATTTAATCCAAGAGCAAACAAATCTGAACGATTGTACGAATAAAATATTTTCCGTTATTTCGCCACGATTAAGGAAAAAATTGCAATTATTATCATTGAAATCGTTGTCAACTTGACTTTGTCTTTTGTTCTTCGCTCGTTTTCGAGGTGCGTTGGATTAAACAGATGCAGATAAAATTGTAGATTAACGAGAGACGAGCCGTGGAACAGATGTATTCAAAGTGTTGCGTAAACGTTCCAACTGGCGTCATTGTGAGATGGCAGAGGTTTCAGAATAGATCAAGAGTTCTTGTAACATTTGACATTGGAAACATTTAAATTGCCTGCATGATTCAAATGCACGTTCGTAACATATCCAAGCGATATATTAACCGTTTGGCTGCTGACGGATTTTTTCGGACATATGCCAAAACTGCGGTACTAATTGCGCGTGTATGGAAAAAAGTGGAAAACACTTTTCATACAATAAACTCACTTATATTACATTGCGACAACTTAATTTTTTTTAAATACCATTTTAGAGCTGGCGCCCTGACGATCGGCTCGCGCGCCCACACGTAAAAAGACGACCCTACATATATGCGCCTATAGCGCTCAAAGGGTTAAAGGCGATTCAATTACGTTGTATCTATGAAATTCTAATCGAAATTTTAAAAACGGTCATTTGACCGGTCGTGGTAGGAATGGTGTTAATGATAAAATGTACATTTCTAAAGTTGCTTTTTTAAAATTATCATCAAATTATTATGAAACTCGAACATTTCTTATGAAAGATAAACGATCGAATTCTGCAAACACGATAATTCCGAGGCAGAAGCGATGAAATTAGATTTTTATGTAATATAAAGGAAAACACAGCGCGGGTTTAGAAAGTCGTGAACATTAATAAACTCCCATTGATTTCCCGCTTCCGGAAGAATCACAGACGCAGTCAGGTGCATCCAGCGGATCTCGCGATTCCGTTCTGTTCGAGATGCTCCAGAGAAAGTCACGGTAGATCGAGCAACGAACGGCTACCGGTGCAATTTAATAGTAGACCGTGTTCGAAAGTCAACGTTTTCCGCGGACACAAAGGATCTCTACGGTCTCTTTACCACGAACGATTGAAATCGTCCAACGATTTTATCGTCCCTTTAACCCTTTTAGTACCGGCGAAAAAAACGTGCATAAGCGAAGAATACCGGGCCGAATCGGCGAATTTGCAGAGGTTTGCGAAAATGCTCGTAAAAACGAAAGTAGAAGTGATATTTACAAAATATAAAAAGCAGCATATTCGGAAATAAAGGGAGAATAAAACGATACGAATTGTTTTTTATTATTTGTTGAAAATCATAAGAATAATATGAACATAAGACATAACAAAAATCGTACAAAGTGATTTCTCTTTTTCAAATGGTTATTGCACATAAAAAAAGTCATCATTTGGTCATAGCTCTATATACATCTTTTAGTATAATATATAGACATTGCATTTTGCAATCATTTAAGGTCCAAAGAAACTATCCCGTATCGACAAATATCCGAGCGATATCCCGTTTCTATCTTATCGCTCTAACATATACAGACCCGCGGCACTAATCAGCATAAAATATAACAAAAAGTTTAATCTAATAACAATTTTTCACTTGTGTTGCATCGAATATGAACCATTTTAACATTTTATAAAGTTATTTTGAAACACAGACCTCTTGTGATGAATACAATAAGGCCCCAACGGAGGCGCAACGATATATCGTCGCTGGTATTCTTGGCAAGTGCATCGAACGACGATATATCGTCGTTCGGTACTAAAAGGGTTAATCCCGTTCGCCGAACGAACGTTGTAAAGGTCGCAGAAAACGACGAAAGTGGGATGCACGCGTACGCGCGCGCATTGTCTTCCGCAATTAGGAGCGACCCAGTTTCTCCAAACGTACGAGACAGCTTTCCTCGATATTGCCGCGGCCAATTAAAATACGCTAACCGAGTATTTTGCATAAAACAGGATTCGCTGTGGTTTAATTAGGTTTCCTACCTCTGCCTGCTTTTATATCGGTTCGATATAATTTGTAATAATTTTATTGAATGTAAATAAAGCCTGGAATAAAAAGAGCTCGAAAGGGACACGCAGCTTTGGAGAAAACGAAATGTTATAATTGCTTTAAGAACGACGATAAAGCAAATCAGTGAAATACAAATTTGAGACTTGCATTAAATAGAAAGAAAGAATTATAACCACACGATTATCTAGTTGATTTGGGATTTAAAGACTGAAGGACTTAAGTCTTGAAGATTGACTACGATATTCTGAGGACATTACCGTGAGTGTCTCTGTTTGAAATATTTATACACAGAAAGAATTAATAAATTATCAGAAAACTGGAGCATGGTCGTAGAGAACGAAGGCGAGGTTATATCGCAGGTTAAACCAAAATCCACGCCTATTATAACGTTAGCCATTACGCGGAATTATATCATGGCTGAAACGAAATTTTATTAGCAATTAGAATAACTTTCAACGGATTTAATATAATAAAAATTTCAAAGAATCTTTTTATTATTGCAAGTTATTTGCCTCAAAGAACACATTAACTTTTATTGCAAACATTTTCTTGACAGATTAGAGTAAATGCCTGAAAAATCAGTGCGACCGTTACGTTGAACACCCTGTATATATTTCTGTCAACAAGTTCCATAGAAAATGGTAGACTATAAAATTCGCTTTATCATACAACAATCAACTGTCATGAAACAGAGAACGAAAGATGCTCATCATTTTAAAAATAAAGACAAATCTAACTTATGTGCAAAGCTTTCTCGTTTACGTACAGTGGCTCCAAAAAGTATTTGTACTCCGAGTCACAAATAAATTCGTTTAACCCTAAAATTCTGAGTCTGACAGAAGTATTTGATAAAACTTTGTGGGTATGTAAATCGTAATAGTATATGTATGAATTAATCTCTTGTTTTCGTCTAAATGCCATTTTAAAGGGGTGAAACCAGCGTTGAAGTTTCTGAGTTTTCTCTCATTTTTTAAAGATAACTTTGTAATAGTACTTGATGAAGTAAAATCTTTCAAATAGAAAATGTTTAATTTTTAATACTCTATCGCCCTGGCATAAAAAAAAGAACACAGAAAAGCTTGTATTATTTTTATTTATTTATTTATTTATTTATACATAATCCGCACCTTTCGGCTTCCAGTTATACTTTCTTATTATTTAGCAATATCTAACCTTAACCTAACCTACCCATTTACCCTATTCTTCTCTTCTTATTCTACCCTATTCTAGTTATTATTTTATCATAAAACAACATAAAAACAAACATAAAAACAAAAACGAGAACCCAGTAACCTAACCTACTACTAGAATACATAAATCTCTTTGCCAATACTTAAATATCTACTTTTAACTATACTTAGTCCTATTGTCACAGAAAAGCTTGTATTCAAAGCGTGAAAAATCGCTGAAACTTTGAGATTTCAAGAGATTTAAGAGATTTAAGAGATTCAGCCACCCTTAAAAGATATTTTTCCGCCAAAAAAAATTGTTCCACGCAGCACACATCATGCTTTGTACACACAACAAATTTCATTGAAATCAGAATTACAGAAGCAGATGAATTTCCTTATAATACAGTGTACGAATACTTTTTGGAGCCACTGTAGGTAATTATTAGGGAGAACGGAAAGTAATATCGTTTCCTTAAATTAAATTGAAACACCTAAATTTTTAACGAGTTATTATTTTTAATCAACGATCTAATCGCCCTCATTATCAACAACCTTTTGCCATCTAGCGTGCAAATTTTCGACGCCTGATCGATAAAAATCAATTGGTTTTCAAGTGAAATGTCTAGAAATGAAATGACAGAAACGATATTACTTTCTAATAGATCGCCAGCTCTCGTTTATCATGTCTTGTTATCAAAGCCGAGATTGCAAAGGGGCACGAAACATTGCAGCCGATGATAATAAATCGGCGAGGCGGATATAGGTGTAACGTTCAAAGCGTTACATCATTTCGACGGGGTGGCAAGCAAAGGACTTTCACGTGGCGCGTTCCACGATTTCATTACCAGTTTCGATTTGCGCGTCGAGACGAAAAACTGTGCCCGGGGTCGCGAATATTGGCCCTGTAAATAGATGTTACCGACACGCTTCACGTTTCGCGCGCGTAGGCTTGCAGACCGGGACTACCCGGCGTAAATCTATGGTGGCGCCTACGGCGAAAACAATGGGCAAGTTTCCTGTCACATCTGTCTATAGGCTACGTGACAAATTTGCCTCGTACGTTCTGCTCTACCTTGACCAACGACCAGTTTTAAGCGACTCCAAGCCTTTGGTCGTTGGTAGAACGAGATGGGGATCAGACCGTGAAACGAGCCTCGAGCAGAAGTAATTCTGCCTACCAGTAACATGAAATTGCTCGAACGCACTTTTCTTGTTGCGTTTCTTATTTTATTGAAACGTAATCACCATAGCTATAGGTTATACGAGTTAATTAATCCGTTGCAGTTGCATTTCGTTTATACTCGGGTGCCGTGTTGATTATCAGAAGTTAATTTAAAAATTAATATCTAACCGTGCTCGAAACAAAACAAGTAAAATCTTAGTAAGAATTATATATCTCGTATGTATCTCAGAAGCGTGTCGAATTCTTTAATTATGGGATCAGAATGATTGTTTGCTTTGATGGTTCAGAGCAGATACACGACCGTTAAGAGGTAACACCACTGCAAAATTTTCAAACAATCAATTTTTTTTTTATTGTCTTAACCCTTTGACTGCTAAAGGCGTATATATACGCCTTCATAAGTCCATCAATATATACGAAACGCGTATATATACGCCTTCATAAGTCCATCATTATATACGAAAGGCGTAAATATACGCCCTCTTTATTTTGTTACTATAACATCTTTATTACTGTTTTACCGATTAATTCAACAAGGAATTATTGTCCTATGCAACCTAGCAATTAAATATGCTATTATTATTTACCATTATTATTTTTTAAACCCTAAGAATGGTATCAAATTTCCGGGTACTGTTTTGGTGACTAGTCAGTGGACAAGTCACAGCGACTGACAAGCGAAAAACTCGCCGTCCATATTGATGGATTCGTCCAAGAGCGCTCCGCAGTCAAAGGGTTAAAAAATGCTTTGAACCTTGCAAAATATGAGGTAAAAAGTCTAATCTGTGGAAAAAAATTTTTTCTATGGAATTCCGAGCTCCTCCTCTAGCGTGCCGCAGAGCTCCTCAGCTTCAACATACCTCGGGAGAATTGCTACAGTGTCGCCATTTTGTAATATTTTCCTATAAAAATTTTTTGTAATATACTCAAATATATGCTCAATAGTTCCCCCAAGAATTATTTCACTGTCACCTTTTCTTCCGCCCAAAAAAAAATTGTCAAAAAAACGCTTAATTTACAGTTATAGTGGTGTTACCCCTTAAGGGTTAAAAAAATCTTAGAAAGTGTCAAACAGAATGCTCGTCAGAAAAATAATCATTTTATGTTGAAGTTGGTAAAAAAAGGATAATTTAAGCGTCCAATTAATTTCGCAAACCACTGTATGTGATTGCCTCTAAAATTTAGTACCGATTTTTGGATGCGTATAATGTTGGAAAATATTTTGAAATAGGCTACGCTTAAAGTCAATTTGTTCACAGAAATGCTCACCTTTAAAATTAAGCGTGTTTATAAAGACAGGTATACAATTAGTTATACAAATAGTTTACTGCATAACAGCAGCCAAGAACAAAGCATCAACAGCAATTATAATCGTAAAGGTTGAACAAATCGCCCTTGAAGAACGCTAATTGATAGACTTCCTTCCACTTACTAGCTTCTATCTGTGACGACCCTATCTTTGATTCTCGCAATAAATGCCTGTCTCATTATTGCATCGTCGCATCAATCCAACGAAACGCGCATCGTCCTCGAGGATTATCTCGAGGAGGAATCGGCTTGCGCGTCGCTTTATTCCGATGAGTCAAACCTGATTAATGAAAACAAAAGATTTGCACGTGGTCACGGGAATGGTAAATCACCAGAATAGGATTTCGGTAGAAATTGGTAAATTTTTAATTTGGTCAACAAAGAATATTTCCACGCGTTTCAAAAAATTAAAAAAAAAAAAGCAAAATTAAAATTACGCTTTCTCTGTTACCCCATTATCTTTCTGATAAACATTTGAATCAAATAGTGTCTGTTACTGTGAACAAGCTGTTGATTGTTGCTTGCACGTAACAATAACTTCATGATGTATCAGATACGGCCGATATTAACCCCTTCATGGTTACTTAAAAAAACATGTTGCGACAGAAACTAATATTTCTTTTACGTTTGTACCTTTTTACATTCCTACGGATTAATTTCTAAAGGAAGGCTCATATTATGTGAATTTTTCAACCACGAAAGGGTTAATTCACGACGAACTTACTAATTTCCCGAATAATTTCGTGACTGCTATAAATAATACATTCCAAAATTTATACGCCTTTCTTATCACTTTCGTGTTACGTTCCAAATAAAAAATTATGCATTCCGAAGTCCTCGAAATTTGCAAAAATACACGCTGTAAAGGATACAAAATCGCCCGATTTCCACCATCGTCCTTTCCCGTAACCATCCCAAAGTGGCCGAAACGACTGTTAACGCGACCGTTTCGAGCAGATTCACCGCTTCGACTGGCCATAACCGACTGCCGTACACCAGAAACGCGTATTGACTCTCTCCATTGTTGTCCCATGCTAATTTGTTGCCACTGTTCAACAGCTTTTTACGCGTTAACGAAGCGCAAAGCAAGGGACCCAGCGCGGGCTGGTTCTCCAAGCGTTCGCGGCTACGGTCATCGTCGTGCGTCGACCTCTTCTGGTCTACTTAGAAGAGGCCAAAGCAAATTTATTAAGCCGATAGGGCTCGCGCCGAAGAAAGTGTAATGGCCATAAAAGCGGTGGAACCGGTGACCTCCTGGCTCGCGCGTAATGACCGGTTGCAAAAGGCAATCGATTTCTCTGTCCGTTGGTTCACCCCGACAGACTGGATTACGCTTGGTGCTCGGTGTCTATTGTTAGCAAAATTAATGCTGTCAGCGAGAAACGCGATTCGGTGGTAGGATATTACGAAGGTTACAAACACAGGAATCGAACGTCGAGCGAAAGTACGAAACGACGTTTTATTTTATTGGGTCGTTCGGAAAGTAATTTCGTTTTTTCCTAACACAGGGTTTAACCCTTTGACTACGGCAGACTTTGATATGTACTGGTCGTACCATACGGCAGGGATTGAGTTACGATGTGCGCCGAGAACGGCGAATTTTTGGTGTCAGAAAGTCAAACTGTGTGAAGCGCCTATAGGCGTTCTCAGTATCACAAACGCAACATTTCTAAGCGCCTACAGGCGCCCACAGTAGTCAAGGGGTTAATCGTATTTTTTCATAGTCAACTTCACACTTAACCCTTTGAGTGTTATGGGCGCATATATGCGTCTGACAGAAGTTGCTCGTAGGGACTGTGGACGCATATATGCGTTTGTCAATTTTTGTTTCCTTCACCTTATGACTTTTTCCGTGGCCATACGTTTCGGCGTTAACCTTTTAGTGTTGACGAAAATTACTCGTAGAGATCATGGGCGAAAATATGCGTTTGCCAATTTTTTCGATCTTTCGTTTACTGCAACGCGATTGTCAGTGTACAAGTAACAATACTCCGTCTCCAGCAATCGTGTACCGTCCTTTCGAAGTGTTTAGGCCAAGAGTATTCAGCACTCAAAGGGTTAAGCCGCATGGTCATTACATATTTTGACAGTATATATAGCAAGACTTGCTTGTGAAAAGTTTCGATTGATTCTACCCAGTAGTTTTTGATTGGTACCCTATCAAATATGGAAAGTAAAAAGCAACATTTTCGGTATTTTTCACTTTTCTACTATCGAAAAGGTAAAAATGCTGTTCAAGCAAGGAAAAAATTATCCGTTGTGTATGGAGAAGATGTCATTGACAGAACCCCAGTGTCAAAACTGGTTTACAAAATTTCGATCCGGCAATTTTGATGTTGAAGATGTATCACGTTCTGGAAGGCCAGTTGAGGCTGATGAAGACACAATAAAGGCATTAATTGATGCAAATCGGCGAATAACAACTCGTAAGATCGCTAAGAGATTAAATTTATCGAATTCGACCGTTCATGATCATTTGAAACGGCTAGGTTTAATCTCAAAGCTCGACATATCATAAAAAAAAAAACGAAATTATTTTCCGAACAACCTAATAGAAAGGTTAACGAGCACAGTTTAACACTAAGTTTCGGACTTGACGAGTAAAATTTGCAGAAAAAATTACTATTGTTCTTAATGATATTTGTTGACTTTTATGGATGGACTGATTCGATAGTATACTCTAATCTATTTTCCTCTTAGGTGTAGCAGAGATGAAAAGAATAAACAGAGAAAGAGAAAAGAAAGAGGAGAGCGATGAGCCAAAGGATGGAAGAGAGAGAAGAAGGAGACATAAGGACTAACACAGATCAAAAAGCAGAAGTAATAAAGAGAATAGGCTAAGTTAGATATAAGAATAAATAGTTAATGAAAGTAAGTTTAGTAATTAAGGAAAAGTTTTCTTTTTTTAAAAGGTACAATTAGCGTCAAATATGGAAGCAAATATGAAATAGAAAGTGTAATTAGAAAATTAGAAAATAAGAAGGATTGTAAGAGGTAAAATTGTAAAATTGTAAACTGGAAGTATCCTAAATCAATATGCAATGATTAAATAAATAATAATAATAATAATAATAATAATAATAATAATAATAATAATAATAATAATTCTCTCTTAGCTGTGGAATTCCAAATTCTGTATAATGTATACCTATTTCTTAGGATATGTATGTTAGAAATAGATATACAAGAAATATCCGTGGATCTAGTGTTAACAACAATAATTGCCGTTATTCCAGAGCAAGGGAAGAACGAACGTTTCCTGAATTTGTAGTTAGTCATGCAGAATCACCATTTTTGCCGCGCCTTTATTTATGCACATCAAGAGATCAGAAACGATACGGCTCTTAATAAACGGTGCACCGATCCGTGATTCACAATACGGGTACAAAACCGATAAATCAATACGATGCGGAGAAAACAAATGGCACGATAATTTGCGAATGCATTCGTGTGAGAAGTAGGACGGTCAGGTGGAAAGTAGTTGAATTTTTCACGTCATTCTTTACTTCATCTCCTCGATTCGCAAATTACTTAGAAAACAGACGAGACTCCTGAAATGCGGTTGGCATTTTAGAAAACTTCGAAAACGTTAAGAAACAGAACAATGGGGCTGAAGGAGCCGGACGGGTTTGTAAGAATTTCGACCACTGCGTTCTGCTAGTCTTGTGACAAAACTCGCTAGGTGCGGTCAAAATTGTCCTTCCTCGTGCTATATAA
>JAOPTO010000686.1:0-140573 GCA_033822845.1 Tetrapedia diversipes | reverse complement strand
TTTTTTTTTTTTTTTTTTTTTTTTTTTTTTTCGGTACCACGAAACAACTTTAGAAGTGAGAATAAATTTTCACCGCGAGATCGAGATCGGCAGAGGGAGAGGGAATGTTTACGGGTTGCTTTCTTTCGTTCGGATATCGACAGTGTTACGTGTACGAGGGAGGCGTAGGAGGGAGTTTTCGAGGCGTAAGGGTGAACAGTGGATTGTTATGTAAGCGAATGACAAAGAATGAATGGCGATGTGATTATAGGTGCAGTAGCGGACAAAAGTTTAAGATCAAAGGGTCAAAGAAAACTGTTGGATTGGTATAGTACTCTCGTTTTAGCAATCGAACAATAGCGGATGTATATATTAATTGTAAATCTCAGTGTGAATCAAATATACGTAGAAATGCGATCGAGCGGATGCGAGTTTAGGAAAATGTGAAGAGCGCTTGAGTTGAGCGACAGCCGTGTGGACGTAGAATGTTTGGATTAGAGAATTTTTGAGGCGCTAAAAATGAGCACTTGAGAAAATGTCGCGACTGAAGATTTTCGGGTGAACGTGACCGAATGCATCGAATGAGAAAGGTTGACAATTAGAAAGAAAGTGTTAGGAAGAATGTATGACGGGGAAAATGCGAGCGCAAGGTAAAAAGAGTTTGATTGTGAGTGCAGTAAGAGTTTGACTGTGAAGGCAGAAAGAGTGTGATTCTGAAGGAAGTAAGAACGTCGTAGTTGCTAAGTTGAAAAATCGATTAAGTTGTTACTACTAAACATTTTTAAATATATAGTATTTATATTCTAAGCACTTCACTTTATTATATTCACACCTGAGCCCTGTCATCTCACTCTACTAAATAAAAGTAAAGTAGAATTTCCTATATATATTAATTGTAATACTGGAGAACAGTTTCCTGCTTCCACCTATACGAATTCAAATAGAAACAAGTAAATTAATTACTAAGAAATAGTACGGTAAATAAAATTCGTATTCTATGCTAATCAATAAATAATGTTCTACCCTAATTACGATAAAAATAAGAATATGAACAATATTTGCATACCATAAAACTATGTTCTACATTGCCCTGTAGTCTTAAACTTTTGACCGTTACTGTAAATTAACCAATTCATAAGAAATAACATGATAAATAAAATTCGTATTCTATGCTAATCAATAAATAATGTTCTACCCTAATTACGATAAAAATAAGAATATGAACAATATTTGCATACCATAAAACTATGTTCTACATTGCCCTGTAGTCTTAAACTTTTGACCGTTACTGTAAATTAACCAATTCATAAGAAATAACATGATAAATAAAATTCGTATTCTATGCTAATCAATAAACAGTGTTCTAGCATACTGACGATAAAAATAAGAATATGAACAATATTTGCATACCATAAAACTATGTTCTACATTGTCCTGTAGTCTTAAACTTTTGACCGTTACTGTAAATTAATCAATTCATAAGAGATAACACGATAAATAAAATTCGTATTCTATGCTAATCAATAAATAATGTTCTACCCTAATTACGATAAAAATAAGAATATTAACAATATTTGCATACTATAAAACTATGTTCTACATTGCCCTGTAGTCTTAAACTTTTGACCGTTACTGTAAATTAATCAATTCATAAGAAATAACACGATAAATAAAATTCGTATTCTATGCTAATCAATAAATAATGTTCTACCCTAATTACGATAAAAATAAGCATACGAATAATATTTGCATACCATAAAACTATGTTCTACATTGCCCTGTAGTCTTAAACTTTTGTCCGTTATTGTACGTACACGCGAGCAGAGGGCTTGTCCGTTTCCGGTCTGTTGCATCTCTCAGAAGTATTATTATGCTGATTTCGCGGCGCGCTGCCACGAAAATCACTTTCATGCAAATACGCGTTCGCGCCTCGCCTGGCCAGTTTAAATCGATCCTTTTGTTTCCCATTTGTTGCTTCGGGGAACCTGGCATTTACAGGAAATTCTCGTCTCTCTCTCTCTGTCTATCCCTTTCACGTTTCTCGTTTTCGCAGCGACGAGCAAGACGAGCGGATTTTCGTCACAGTAAAAACGTCACGGACCGATTCACCGATTTATTATGACAGTCCCTTCTTTCGCCGTTTTTCGGCCATTTTTCAGGAGTTAGATATTTCTGAGCGGAAATGGGAGAAAGATGGGGATATTTCTGTGAAACGCAGATTTCACCAAATTTTCTCTCATAGGAAATTGTTCGGGTTTTTGAGTATTTTGTGGGGATCCGTTTATACGAATTGGTCGGACGCAAAAGGGGCATTGGGTTTCTTTCTCTTTCAATTTTGCAGTAGGGACTCAAATACTTTCCTTTATTACATTCCCCTTCGGTTAATCTAATTGTAATTGCTCAGTAAAATTGCATTGATTAACACTATTCTTACCGACACTTCACGTATACCTATTCCTACCGCGACATTTCCACGTTAGGTAGACTACAAATTATTCTCAGAAAATAAACAATGAAAAATGAAGTGAATATCGAAAAATGTATTGTACGTAAATTTGAGAAAAAGTCTAAAGTTTAAAGGCGATTCAATTACGGTGTATCTATGAAATTCTAATCGAAATTTTAAAAACGGTCATTTGACCGATTGTGGTAGGAATAGTGTTAACTTAATTATTAAATGGCAGAGTTGTGAGAGTGATTGTTATTATTAAGAATGAGTTTTAAGGTATGAAAGAGCGAGGAAGAGAGAGAGAGAGGGGGGGTGAGAGAGAAAGAGATGTGCGAATAGAAGGTTATCTATGATCATCATTAACACTAGAATTACCAACAATTAAAGTGGAAGAGATCAAATTGAAAATTACATGAAAAAATACCCAAAACATAGAAAATATATTTTTATATATACCGTTCTGCAGAAAATCACAGTAAATTTTGGAAGCTTTACCATAGCGAATTTATAAGGTTTCCATAAATAATCACCAATTGGTCATTCTGACTGCTCCGGTCTTTGTGGTGTTAAGAACAATGCAGAACATGTCAAAACAATGTTGCTGATATGAAATTCGTTCGATCGAAAAATATCCAAATCTCTCGCTAACCGATTGTTTCACGCATCCGTCGAGCGAGCGACAAACAAACAAACGGAACAAAAAAAAAAATATCGAAACGGTTCCACGATTATTCGGGCAACGGTTATCGTCGATTTGAATCGAATAAAACGAGAGGAAAAAAAAAGAGAAAAGATAATCGTTAATACGTTGAAAATCGAATCAACGGGGTACGTTCGTGCCTGGAAATGGCGAAAAAAAAGAGGGTTCCCACGATTCGACCCGTTATTGCATTAATAATGTATTTTTGTTTCCCCGTGGGGGAGCGGCGAAATAAAATGGTTACGCACGAATGGAAATGTGCGCGCCGGGACATCTGTGCAAATTTATAAAACGGAATATAATTGGCTGGCCGAAGGGCCGTGATGAATTTCGCTTAGCACAAACCGGTGATTTATGCCTGGCCATGTACCCACCGACATTACTTGACGCGTTTAAACGCGAATGATCGAGCGGTCGAATAAATCTGTTGCGCGGCCGCTGCGAGTGCAAGACGATCAAAAATCGGTAAGTTTGGTCGATCACGAGGTTCCTGAAGGGAATCTGGAAAAAGTAAGCCTTGTATTGTGATATTTAACCTTTTTGTTATGGTTATACTGACGGCAGAACGAGGTATCGTTGTACGGTGCAATTCTGACTATAGTGAATGACTATAGTCGTCGCTAGTACCTGATAAGTGTTAGAAATCGGGCAACATTAGTCACCAGTAGTACCTGATGAGTGTCACATGAGCGACTATAGCCACCATTAACACCTGATGAGCATTTGACATTGGGTGATCATAGTCACCAGTAGTACCTGAAGAGTGTCGCATGAATGACAATAGCCATCAGTAATACCTGATGAGCATCTGACAAATGGTAATCATAGTCACCAGTAGTGCCTGAATAGCGTCAGATAGATGTCCATAGTCACCATTAACACCTGATGAGCATCTGACATTGGGTGATCATAGTCACCAGTAGTACCTGAAGAGTGTCGCATGAATGACAATAGCCATCAGTAATACCTGATGAGCATTTGACATATGGTAATCATAGTCACTAATAGTATCTGAATAGCGTCAGATAGATGACCATAGCCACCATTAACACCTGATGAGCATCTGACATTGGGTGATCATAGTCACCAGTAGTACCTGAAGAGTGTCGCATGAATGACAATAGCCATCAGTAATACCTGATGAGCATTTGACATATGGTAATCATAGTCACTAATAGTATCTGAATAGCGTCAGATAGATGACCATAGCCACCATTAACACCTGATGAGCATCTGACATTGGTTGATCATAGTCACCAATAGCACCTGAAGAGTGTCGCATGAATGACAATAGTCATCAGTAATACCTGATGAGGATTTGACATATGGTAATCATAGACACCAGTAGTGCCTGAATAACGTCAGATAGATGACCATAATCATCATTAAAACTTGGTGAGCATCTGACATTGGGTGATCATAGTTACTAATAGTACCTGATTACTGTCAGGTAGGTGACCAGTAATACCTAGTGAGCATCTAACATTGGGTGATAGTAGTTACCTGTAGTTCTCAATAAATGTTAGAATTCGGATGGCTATAGTTACCAGGAGTACCTGATAAGTGTTAAATATTGGGTGGCTAAAGTCACCAGTAGTATTTGATGAATGTCAGACGTTGAGTGACTATAGTCACTGTTACTAATGGAAAGGTTAACGAATTAGCGAGCAATATTTTTGTTTCGCTCTGACAGATAACCGCTGCATACCCGGAGTACACTTCCTTTCCATAAATTTCGTAGCCAAAAGTGACAGAAAAACTAAAGTATGTATACAGCGAGGTACAAAATACTCAGTTTTCTTGATACTTTTGTCTTGTATAGATAGGATACTTTAATTGAATAGGACAGTACAACCTTAGAAGTTTTCGTTTTTTCAATCGTTCGCCGGGTTTATTTGAAACAAAGAACTTCTAGCCCGAGAAAGCTCTAATATTTTCATGTAAAATTTTCAGAGCGGAATTCTTTTTAATTTTTCATCAAATATGTTATTAAGCAACGCAAGCTTGAAAAATGGAAAAGCACTCTGGCGAACGTTTTATGCGTTATAATTTAATATTTCGTTTGTAGCGAGTTCAAAAAATCGGTGTATCAATTGAGGTCAAAAGATCGGTGTACCGTGCGAATTTATCAGAGGAATAATGCAAAATCTCTCGGTCAGACGGGACCGGTTGTACGGGAACGTTAATTTTTAATTCAGTCCGAAACGTAATAAAGAGGGAGAATTAAATGCGGCAATAAACCGGTCCCTCATTTTTTCTCGCGATTCAACGTAGCGAAAAGCGGGATTCACCGGCGGCCATTAGTCTCTGCTGTGTTGTTGTTCGCACTGTTGCAACTTTCTCGTTACTAATTACAACGCGGTGTCAGAATGGCGGGTTTGGATAAAACAGGTGCAGGTGAATAACACGGTCAATGAACTTAAGGAACCGTGAAATAATGCGGCATATTCATAATGTGGTTAATAAATTGAAGAAATTCGGTTAACGAATGGAGAAATCTCGTGTAACATGGAATCCTTATAATATGGTTTCGCTTTAATACGGCAAATTCTAGAAATCAAGAAAGATTTTGGTTTAAAACAGTTAATAAATTGAAAGAATCCATATATAATAGGTCTTGGATGTAATATAATTGATGAATTGATAAATTCCTCATATAGCATGGTTAGAGGACTGAAAAGATAGAACAAGATAAAGTAATTACTCAGCAATGATTAAGAAATGTGATTGAGAAATGTAATTGATTATTGGTAATTGTGATATAATTGGTTATGGCATACTTGTGTGGGTTAGGTCCTGTATAGGTTACTCTAACTTTCACAATGCCTGTCTTACACAAATATGTAGTGAATATTGTGAAACTGCACTAAAATCGTGTACTTAAATTAACAATACGTAGCTAAATTAAGCACTAGTATTTCAATTTCGAAGGTGCAATTTCTTTTCGTTGCTCTAATATTTTCGTCATCAACTGTACCTTTGTATCTCAACTAAATACCTTGCACTTTACTCATCGTCAGTGTTTCTTTTTCAATTTTAAACATGCAATTTCTTTTCGTTGCTCTAATATTTTTGTCATCGACTGTACCTATGTATCTCAACTAAGTACCTAGCATTTCACTCATCGTCAGTTTTTCACGAAGAACGTCCTAACACGAAAACGCGTTCAAATTTCGCGCTGTAAACCCGATTCACGGTTCAAGGGCCCCGTGGGCGTAAGTACAGTAGCGGATAAAAGTTTAAGATGACAGAACAATGCAAAACATAGTTTTATGGTATGCAATTATTATTCATATACTTATTTTTGTCGTCATTATGATAGAACACTATTTATTGATTGGCATAGAATACGAATTTTATTTATCGTGCTATTTTTTATGAATTAATTCATTTGTTTTCCTTGACCCTTTGGTCTTAAACTTTTGTCCGCTACTGTACGGAATCGACCGTTATCTCGTCGAACTCGCGCGAGAGCGCGCTTCCGTGCCGCTGTGAATAATGTCGGAAGATTTTAACAGAGGCCGCGGTAATCGACAGCTAATCGCGGCTCGCGAAAAATGATACCCGGGATAAGATACGACGTGAGAACAGAGAGAGAGTGGCTTAACTGTGGCTGGGATCTGGGTTAAGTTTGGGTTATCTGTAACAGCCACGAGGACTCAATATCATCCACTTAATTTACATAACCTCGATTCTTGGCCTCGTAGAGGGCCTGCTTGCTTCCCATAGGTGAACTAGGGTTAAGTTTTAGCAAGTTTTAATAAACTCCGGATCGTTTTAAACGATCTCAAAATAATAATTTTCTTTCCTTTTTCGTTTTCTTTTAGTGTGAATTTTCCAGACCGATGTTTTCATTTGTAGCTGTTCTGTTTTAGTTTTAGATACGGAAAAGAAACGACGTGGTAAATAATTGAAAATCGAAAAACGTGATTATATAGAAATTGAGTATCCACATTGTATAATAGGTTAGGTTTGCTAAATTCGTTGTTTATTATGTAGTTTTATATAATAGATGCTATTCTTTTACATGATGCGCTATTTATTATAATGTAGATTATATATGATAAAATTTTATATACAATTTTATATAATAATAAATATACATAATGAAACGTGAAAATATAAATAAAATTGGTAAAGGTTGAAAATTGGCGCTAAGTTCTATTAGAAGTTTAAGTAAATCTTAGAAAATTAAAAAATTTTTTAATGAATAAAATTTTAAATATTTCCTTAAATATTAAAGAATATTTCAAAATGTTTATTTTTCATAAGTCTAAAATAATTTTTAAAATACTAAATGAGCAAATTATAATATAAAAAATTAAAATTGTTTGGGAAGCCCTGCGATAAATTTATGTTATACAATCTGTAATTATGTACGAGAAAAAGAGGAACATAGACCATTCTAAGTAAAACTAAACATCTGAATTTTACGGTAAGCGTTAGTAGTTTCCCTTTTTTCATTTACATGTTTCCTCCTTTCTTTGTTATTAGCAAAAAGGTTTGTCGAATTTTGTTTAGTTATACCTTATGATTGACAATACCAGTGTGCTGTTGTCAAATATTTTTGTCAAACTAACGTTTTCTTTAGGAAAAAAATGAGTATTTGTTAAATTATTACGATGGATCTGGCTACGGAGTAGGGAAGGCTACGTTGCCTTCTGACAAGAAGACTGTGATTGAGGCACCCAGAAGAATTTATCCATCTAGAATCTTTCAAACGATCGGTCTTTTTCCTTTTTACCTTTTTCGCTACTAACGATGACTATAGACACCTTGCGTCTGACACTGGGTACTACTGGTGACTGAAAACACTCCAACGTCTGACACTCATGGTATTATACTACTGGTGGCTAACAACATCAAAGTCTGACACTCATTGTGTACTGTTGGTGACTATAATCACTCAAAGTCTGATGCTCATCGAGTATTACTAATGACTATAGTCATTCAACGGTTGATACTCATTGAATTATTAGTTACTATAGTTACCCAACATCTGACACTCATCAGGTACTATTGGTGACTATATTCATGCAAATTTGGTCGCTCAACATCTGACATATACCAAGTTTTACTGGTGACTATAGTACTGAAATTCCAATACTTAAAAGGTTAAAGACAATTTCTAACGAGTATGACTATCATGCTTATAGAAAATACAATCCCAAAGAAATAACTTGCGAAGGGCAGTGGTACAAAGTACAGTAGCAGACAAAAGTTTAAGACCGAAGGGTTCGCGAAAACAACTTAATTGATTTATAAAAAAATAGCACAATAAACGAATTTCGTGTTCTTTGTTATCAATAAACAATACTCTACCTTAGTAACCATAAAAATGTATATATAAATAATATTTACGAACCATAATATTATGCTCTGTATTACCTTCTCGTCTTAACCGTTTGCGTACCAGAGGGTTTTCAAAAAAAACGATCGAAAAACGCCAAGGTGCGCGATCGCGCTCATTCGATCATATGTTGAAAAAAGCCGAAGAGCGCGATAGCGCTCCTTTGATTATGTGTTGAAATATTGTTTATTCTTTAAATTTTTCATATTTTTAATTTGTAACTTATTATTTTATGAAATACTATTATATATATATATATATTCTTATACTAGCTGATGGCGATGCGATGTACATGTGTCTAAAAGTTTGAGCGCATTTTGGCAAATTGTAAGCGCGCTGTCAGTTGTCTGTATCGGTCAAATGCACTGGGTTTTCTCGACAGGAAATTGGAAGAGCGCGAAAGCGGCTCGTGGTACGCAAACGGTTAAAAAACAGCACAATAAACGAATTTTGTATCCTTTGTTAACCTTTTAGGTACGGCTGAATTGTGCGCGAGGCCTATTCCCTGGACGGCGGAGTTTGACGCGAATTACGCATAAACGGTACGGCACTGCAATATGTGACGGATAACGCCGTTCTCTACGCGAGTACATTGGAATGAAATATTTGACGATTAAATTATAATTTTCTTCAAAATATATTACGCATACTTTAACTTTTACAATTCCCTATTTAATAATTAATAATACAATTGGGTATGTTATACAGGGTGTTCGGACAGCCCTGGGCTTAAATTGAAAGAGTAACTCCCTGAGACATTCTAAGACGAAAATCAAGAGTAACGATTTTGCGTTTGAGGCTTTGTTTACGAGTTATAACTAGTTAAAGATATCGTTTAATTCGGACCGTTCGACTCTTGAGCATCACTGTGGACTCAGCGACGTTACCGACCGAGTTGCCTCGGTTACCCGCTCTCAAGAGTCGAACGGTCCGGATTAAACGATATATTTAACTAGTTATAACTCGCAAACAAAGCCTCAAACGCAAAATCGTTACTCTTGATTTTCGTCTTAGAATGTCTCAGGGAGTTACTCTTTCAATTTAAGCCCAGGGCTGTCCGAACACCCTGTATAAAGAGATGATATCCGCGAAAGCCACTATAGTGGCTCGTCGTCCAGAGATATGCCATCTGCGCGTCGATCCTAAAAGGTTAATCAATAAACAATACTCTACCTTAGTAATCATAAAAATGTATATATAAATAATATTTGCGAACCATAATATTATGATTTGTATTACCTTCTTGTCTTAAACTAATGTCCGTTACTGTATCCGTGCACGCAACTAAATATGGAGGAGCTCGTTCTATAGTTTCGTTCGGGACAGACCGATGGCGGGCGTGTAACGACGTCAGCCGAGCCCCGCCTGTATCTCTGTTACGCCTGGCTTGCCGTGGACTGTGGCCGCTCACGCATCGCTTAACATAATCCCCCATCCGACCAGGACTACATAGATTACGGAATGATACCTCTGAAACGCGCACAATTATATTGGCGTGAGATATTCCGGCCGCGCGCGCTGTTTCGTGGTCCGCGTCTGAATGGCTAGTGTCCCGTCCCGTCCCGGCCCGGCGCGTTGGGTCGTCTGCCGGAATTTCTGTGACGAGGATAAACGCGGAAAAGCTGTCGGCCTAATTCGTTACCTTGTCCGTGCATTGATCGTGATCAACTGTTAGTGTTCTTAAGTACAGTAGCGGACAAATGTTTAAGACCAACGAGTCAACGAAAGTAAATTAATCAGTTTATAAATGACATTCGTATTTTATATTAATCAATAAATAATGTTATACCGTGATAACAGTAAAAATGAATATATAGACATTTGCAAACTATAAAACTATGTTTTACACTGTCCTTTCGTCTTAATCACAATGAAACGTGATTTAGATATATGTGGAGGTCTGCTTTAGAAAGAAGTAAATTTAAATGTTTCGAATCGGATCGATGAAGTGGTTGAAATGAATAAAATAAGTATACTTAGAATGAAGTAAATAAATTTTGAGTACTTAACAAAGCATTCGATATTTGGATTAAGGATTAATGATCAATGAGATTTTATTGCTCTTAGATTTAAATGGGAGTTTTTTGACTCGAATCTTGTTTTGAGAAAAAAAATGTATTGCATTCAACGTAAAGAATACGTTTCTGTTAAAATTACTAAACGTTACTTCATTTAGTTACAAAAAATTGTTCTCCAATTATTTTTTAATTAAACACACTACAGACAAAAGAGATGTATAAAAATATATCCGAGAGGAAAAGCAAAGAGCAAAGGATTTAATTTGCAAAATATAAAGTAAAAACTGCCTACATATATTTTAATGGTAAACGTATAGTTACTATCGAAGATGAAATCTGCACGATTCGTGTTTAAATCCACGAAGAAGCACACCTACAGATAAAAAGATAAAAATGAGATAAAAATGTCAAAATTCCTCAATCGTTTATACCCCAAAAGAAATAAGAATGATTACTACATCTATGCCCATGATCCATCCAATTTCAAACCTATGCTAATGAATATACACATAAAGTTACGAGGAGCAAAATAAAATACTCTAAGCAAACAGAATAATTCATTTTTTACGTTTCCACCACATCAAAACCTATAATTCACTTTTCACGTTTTCATCACACCAAAACCTATAATTCTAGGAATGCGATCGAGTGGATGCGAGTTTGGAAAAGTCGGAAGAGTACTTGAGTTGGACGATTGTCGTGCGAACGCAGAATGTTTGGGCTCGAATGTTTCTAAGGCGCGAAAGATGAGAACTTGAGAAAACAGTGCGACTGAGAAATTCTGGGTGGTCGTGACCGAATGCGTAGAGTGAGAAAGGTTGACAATTAGAATGAAAGGAAACGAATGTTTGGAAGAATATATGACGGGGAAAATGCGAGCGCGAGGCAGAAAGTATTGGACGGTGAAGACAGAAAGGTTTTGATTGTGAACGTAGAAAGAGTGTTAAAGTTGCTAAGTTGTAAAGTCATTTAAGTTGTTTTGTTAAATTGTTTTAACCCTTTGACTGCTACGGGCGCATATATGCGCCCAGCACAAGCCGTCGATATAGACTATGGGCGCACATGTGCGCTCGGCGACGGCTTTGATCATTTACTGTTGTCTTACTGAATTTGTCAAGAAATTATTTTATCATATCCGTGTAACACTCAGAAACAACATACCTTGTTACTTATCAACAAGAAAAACCGAAATCTCGTTTATTTCGTCAATTTTCGCTATATCTTAAATTCGTTTCATCTGTTCCCAGACAAATGTTATTGTCGGCCGATACGTATGTTTTATTAGTTTTCCTTGACCGTCCGAAGATATACACGAAGTGTTCAATATGCTAATAAATACATTATAATTATCAAATTATGGCGTTTCAAAACTTTACCCTTGATGAATAAACAATATACATTGAAGATAAAAAGTATTTAAAAAATTAAAAAATATTAATTTTGGATTGCATAAAGTAACAGTAATTCGATTCTGTATTATATTAAAATTTAATACACCGCCGAACAGTTTCAGATTGCTTGAAAAAGTATTCAGTCCCCGGCGATAGCTATTGCCGGCTGCACGCCGTTGACGCTGTGAAGACACTTATCTACCCAAAAACATCTGGCTGTGAAGAGGTCCCATCCTCCTGTTTATCAGGGCCAGATTATGTTAACATTCTGCGGTCCAGATGACTTCTACTACTAAGGAACATCCGACAAACCAAATAACTCTTACTATCTAGAAACATCTGGCTGTAAAGAGGTCCTTGTTTATCAGGGCCAGATTGTATTATTAATATTCTGCGGTCCAGATGACTTTTCATCATCCAGGAACATCCTGCGGACCACATGACATTTTATTACCCCCACTACTCGAATATTGTATTATATAAAAGAGCGTCACAATAAAGAACAGTTCAGTTATCGTTTTGACCACAAAGTGAGGCGTTACCATTTTCAAACCCTATCCTCTGAGCTATTCTTACGAGAGTTTCCACGATAGGGTCGAAATATCATCTGAGTTTCTAATCCGAGGGAAATTCCCGTGACAACGCGAAGCGTTTCGGCTCAGAGTCTTCCGCAGTCAAAGGGTTAATATTTTAATCGCTTCACTTTTATTTTTCACACCTGAATTCCATCTTCCGTTCTACACTTTATAGAACATTTCCTATATAATTCACTTTTCACGTTTTCATCACACCAAAACCGCGCAATCCTACTATCAACGGGACGAAATTTCGGTACCCTTCGATACGCCCCGAATACTTTGCAATAAGCGTGTAAATAGAGGTGTCCCGATTAAATCGTTGAAACCGGCGGCAATTACTGGGGCCGTAGAGAGAATCATAATGTAGCCGTTCGGCTGGTTCGTGGGCCGAATTCGAATGGGTTTAACGTTCCGTTGCGCGTGGCGCCGCGTTGACGACGCCCGTCCGTGGAAGATAAATCCAAAACCGACGCTCTAATTCGCGATTTCATTTAAATGCTAATCCAGAAACAGAGACATCGAGACTCGCCCTCCTCCAACGTTCCCCCGATACAAAGCTGGAGGGGGAGGGGGACCAATCGAGTCGAGAACGTTTCCTTCAAGAACCTCTTCGAGTATCCTGTACGAGTTTCCCGCGCTCTTTATCTTTCGTTCTCGTACATTAACCCTAGAACTCCTGAGCCTCGATTTGTTACGCAGAATCCTACCGGGAGGGGTTCCTCGAACTCATAATTCTTTTTACACATTTATCCTGGAAAAAGTTGTTTTTTGGAAAATTTTTTGTAACGTTAAGGTATGCTGTAGTTTGTAAACAAGACGGCATATGTTTTTGCATTCAATTTTTATTGATTTATATATATTTATACAATTAAATAATATTGTAGAATAGTGTACTGATGTGCAACTAGTTTGAACTTGATTCTTGTGATTCTTCTGATAAACATGAATGGCGGAGTAAAAAGAGCTGAGGATTAAACGTAGAGTCGCGTGGCAGAGTTGAATTAGAATTTACTGTATATTTTTGCCATTATTCATATTAATAATAATAAATAATATTAAATTTTATTCTATAGAAATGATCCTAATTTAAGGTTTCCCAATTGGTGGGTTCGAGGAACTACCCCTTAGGAATTCTAGGGGTAAACAAGAAATCACGTTTCCTCTACCTGTACCCTCTTCTCATTCTTCTCCCTCTCTCTATCTCTCTGTTCTCCGTTTTTACCGTGGATGTTTTCGAGCAACCTTTATTCTTTATTCCAAGATCCGGTGTTTCCTGGAAGATACCAACCCTCGCCGATGAAACGGAACTTTTCAATCCCGAGACGCAGCCAAGTTTTCCGGCCGCGAGAACTTCCCGACCGAATGACACTTTCATCGAAGCCCTTTTCGCGCGATCGAAACTTTTCGCAGTGGCTTCCCTGAGCCGTTCGCGTGACCATCGTATCCGGACTAGACACACAAATGGTTTCCAACCGATTCGGGATCGTGCGTCGACTGCTGCTAATTCCATTCGTTGTCCTACCTCGTTTCAAGCTGGTCCGTTCAGATTCATGCAAAAGTCGCGTTTATTATACAAAATGAAATTTGATATCGTTCTATCTGAATTTCTGTATTAAAGATATTTATAATTTTATTAAACATCGTTACGTTTTATTAATGCAGCGAGACAATCCTATGTCTACGATTTTCTGCGTTTTCTAAATTTCTATATTATTCTCTGATATCTATAAATCCTGCTGCTATACAGTTTGTCCACCAGGCACCTAAAAAGTGGGAGAATAGGTAGACCTAGCGACTGATTCCTCTTGCGTCTCGCATGTTTTAGCTGTTAAAGAGTAAGTCATTTTGGAAGCCGAAAAGATGAAGGACTTCCCGCAAGCTAAAAAACACGAGACACAAGAGGAATCGATGGCCCGCTCCACCTAATCCCTTTCACCTCCCAGAAATGCAATAGAGTGACAAACAGCACAACTGAATGGCACTGACGTAGGCATCAACTTAGAATATTAACATCACAGCTATTCTAAGCTGTACTGGCACTTAAAGAAAACGCGACAGAGTGAGATACAGCACAACTGAAAATGGCACTAGCGTAGACAACAACTTAGAATATTAACATCACAGTTATTCTAAACTGTATCGGTACTTGAAGCAAATCCTATCCCCATGCAGTCTATCCGCTCAGCAACTAAAAAGTTGGGACAATGGATAGACCTAGCAGCTGATTCCCCTTGCGTCTCGCCTGTGTTAGCTTCTAGGGAGTAAGTCATCTTTTGGTTTCCTAATAGTACTATTGGGAGTTGAAAAAATGAAGGACTACCCACAAGCTAAAAAACACGAGACACAAGGGGAATCGGAGATCCGTTCCACCTAATCCCTTCCACTTCTCAAGTTCTTGTTTATTATTGGCGAAGTGTAGCACCTCTTCTGTTCATTGCATAACGAAGAAAGCAAACGAAACAAAACGCGGCAGAGTGAGATATAGCACAACTGAATGGCACTGGCGTAGACATCAACTTAGAATATTAACATCACAGCTATTCTAAACTGTATCGGTACTTGAAGCAAATCCTACCCACATGTAGTCTATCCGCTCAGCACCTAAAAAGTTGGGACAATGGATAGACCTAGCAACTGATTCCCCTTGCGCCTCATGAGTTTTAGCTTGTGAATAGTTGGTCATCTTTTCGTTTCTCAGTAGTACTATACTCGCTTAGGCAAGCGCGCGACAGAGCGAGGACCTGGTGGAGGGGACTGCTGATAAAATCGTTGTAATTTCAATCATCGAACAGCACCGTTTAATTATCGAGCCCCGTGAAATTGAATTACAGATAAAACACGGCCGGTTATTAATATTTGCTCTTCGTCCCGCCCCGGATTACGAAACGTTAATTCAAATTTTAATTCGCCGCCATTCTTGACGGCCGCGCCGGATCCCCGTCGATGCTTTTCGATTAACAACCGGTCGTCCTCCATCCTGACCCCCCTTTTCCTCGCCCCGCTCCGTCCCCTTCAGCCCCGTCGTCGCTACGGCAAAAATAGAACGGGCTCAAAACGCCGGCAATTGGATTCTCCGTGTCGTTTGATGTCTTTGTGTCTTCTTTCGGTAATTAATTCGAGCGGGGCGAGCGTATTTTAATTTAGCTCGCCCCTTTGTTCCCCGCTCGGGCGTCGCGGCGCGGCGCGATGGCCGCCACGGTATCGCGGAACGCAATTACACGTCGCGTGCCGATTACACGATCGGTAATGGAAAGTTTCGTAATTACAGGGGAGCGCGATGATTAATACGTTCACGCTGGAAATCATAGTGATTTTGGTCTTTGAGAGAGCTCGGCCGGGTTTGGCTCCACCGGCTTGTTTTCACGCGTGGCGCACGGTGTCACACTTTTCGGAACGTACGAGTTACGGTAGCGGGCAAAAGTTTAAGACGACAGGACAATGTAGAATGTAATTTTTATGGTTCGCAAATATCGTTTATCTATTCCTTTCGTTGCTCTAATATTTTTGTCATCGACTGTACCTATGTATCTCAACTAAGTACCTAGCATTTCATTCATCGGCAGTTTTTCACAAAGAACGTCCTAACACGAAAACGCGTTGAAATTTCATGCTGTAAAAGCGATTCACGGTTCAAGGGCCCCGTGGGCGTAAGTACAGTAGCGGACAAAAGTTTAAGACGACAGGACAATGTAGAATATAATTTTTATGGTTCGCAGATATCGTTTATCTATTCTTTTCGTTGCTCTAATATTTTTGTCATCGACTGTACCTATGTACCTCAACTGAGTACCTAGCATTTCACTTGATGTCAGGTTTTCTGCTTCAATTTAAAAGGTGCAATTTCTTTTCGTTGCTCTAATATTTTTGTCATCGACTGTACCTATGTACCTCAACTGAGTACCTAGCATTTCATTCATCGGCAGTTTTTCACAAAGAACGTCCTAACACGAAAACGCGTTGAAATTTCATGGTGTAAAACCGATTCATGGTTCAAGGGCTCCGTGGGCGTAAGTACAGTAGCGGGCAAAAGTTTAAGACGACAGGACAATGTAGAACATAATTTTTATGGTTCGCAAATATCGTTTATCTATTCATTTTTATCGTCATTATGATAGAACACTGTTTATTGATTAGCAAAGAATTTTGTTTACACTTTATATATAGAATTTTATTTATACTGTTACTTATAATAACAACTTTTATTTATACTGCTATTTCTTATTAATTAATTAATTTTTCTTTGACCCTTTGGTCTTAACACATTGAATGACACGGAGGTCACCGGTGACCGTCGCGCTCAATTTGCTAAAAATACATAATTTGAACAAATGTCAATACTTAATACTTTCTCATTCACACCATCGTTAACCCTTTAGGTGCTAAATACTCCCGGTCAAAGTGTTCCGCGTGGATGGCGCTTTATTAGTAATTTTATTGCTCTAAATTGGAGATTGGAAACAGTGAGAAACACATATACGAGTCCATAATTCATCCGAGTAGCTTTCGTCAGACGCATATACGCATGAATAACAGTTAAAGGGTTAACAAATTGAAATACCACGGGAATTACCGGTGACTGGCACTCAATTTGACCGTCGCGCTCAGATTGATAGAAATTTGGGGAAATGTCAATACTTATCAATTTTTCGTTATTACCATAGCTAATCCTTTGAGTGCAAAATACTCCCGGTCAAAGTGATCCGCGTGGATGGCGCTCTATTAGTAATTTTATTGCTCTAAATGGTAGCGAGGAAAAATTGATAAACGCATATACGCGGCCATAGCAGGCAAAGGGTTAACACATTGAATGCCACGGAAGTCACCGGTGACCCCCACGGTACCTACGCCAAGTTGAGTGCCGGTCACCGGTGACCGTCGCGCTCATATCGGTAGAAATACGTAATTTGGACAAATGTTTATTAACTTGTTTCATATCAATGAAGATCAACCTTTGTGTTCCTCGTTCAAGTTTTGTGTAGTATTGAAACTTAAATGCAGAAATATTGCTAAGCAAAAATTAACCGAAAAATCAGCTTTTTCTTAATTCTACCATGGAATGAGATGTGTAAGCCCCTAAATAGAAATTAATGATCACCTCGATGAATCTGTTAAAACGAACCCTCTGCTCGTTTCACGGCGTTCAACCCGTAAATACCTCGCCGATTCACGAGTCAAACAAAAATAAAAGCGGGACTAGAAACTGGACTTGAATAAAACAAGGGGAAAAGAAGGAATCGCGAATTCGAACTTCGAGAAAGTTGAAACGAGCCGAACGGAAAATCGTCCTTGCGCCAGTCGCTGGGGTGTGTGAAATTTTTTGAGAAATCAGAGACGAAGTTTCCATCAACGATCCAACGAACCGTTTCGATAATTGGATTCCCCGGCAGCGAGGCCGTTTTCAAAATATCACCGACACCCCCTCGTCGCTTCCCTCCCCCTGCCGCCATGATCCCGCTCGACGCCATTTTTCACGTGCCCGGGCATTAATCAAACACCCTCCTCCCCTATCCCTCGAGGGTTATCGTTGAGCTTGAACGTTGCTTTTCGTGGAAGAAAAAGGTCCCCAGCCTCGACGCGCCGTTCAGGAAACCGACATTTTCGCGCGCGTCCTCTGGGAACGCGCGTTTCCTTCGAATCGCGACCCAGATCCTTTCTCCTGCTTCGTGTTGATCATCGCGAGATTTATCGGGCAATTCCGGGGAAACGATAATTAATCGACTCGTGTCGCCGTGCAGCACGGCGGTACGGTATTTTCTGGTTAAATGCTGGAGTCTTCTCGCGGATAAATGCTCGGTGTTCATCCCTACTAGCGGCGTGGGATTCTCGATTTTTCTTTGTCTTTCGTTGTCTGTTCTTCTGTATCAGCCAGTTCTCGACCGTCTTCTTCTTCGTCGAGCCACATACGTATGTTTGGTACGTTAAACGGGCCGCAATATAGTATACTATACTTCATAGGATAATAATGTGAAAAATAGAACTGGAGATCAAAATATATTCAGGCGGTTATTTTAAAAATTAATAAAATGTGATTTTTGATGTTGAGATAAACTTTTAACTATTTTAGGTAAATTAAGTTTACGAATGCTACATGTTACTCTTAACCTGAAATTCAAACACTCTAAAAAATAATATAAATGTAAAATACACTAAATACCTTAGTAAGTAGCTAAATACTCGAGATCGGTCTCGAACTGCGAACAATTAACGAGAAAATACTGCATCTTTATTTAATTAAAGTACGCTTCTCATTTATAAATTAGATATATCAACTGATAACGAAATTCAAACATTCTAAAAAATAATATAAATATAAAACACATTAAATACCCTAGTAAGTAACTAAATGCTCAAAATTGGTCTCGAACTGCGAACAATTAACGAGAAAATATTGCATATTTATTTAATTAAAGTATGCTTTTCATTTATAAATTAGATATATCAGTTGATAACGAAATTCAAACACTCTAAAAAATAATATAAATATAAAATACACTAAATACCCTAGTAAGTAACTAAATGCTCAAAATTGGTCTCGAACTGCGAATAATTAATGAAAAAATATTGCATCTTTATTTAATTAAAGTACGCTTCTCGTTTATAAATTAGATATATCAATTGATAACGAAATTGAAACACACTAAATACCCTAGTAAGTAGTTAAATACTCGAGACACGTCTCGAACTGCAAGAGACAATTAAAGAGAAAATACTGCATCTTTATTTAATTAAAGTATGCTTTTCATTTATAAATTAGGTATATGAATTGATACCGAAATTCAAACATATTAAAATATAATATAAATATAAAACATACTAAATACCCTAGTAAGTAGCTAAATGCTTAAAATCGGTCTCGAACTGCGAACAATTAATGAGAAAATACTGCATCTTTATTTAATTAAAGTATGCTTTTCAGTTATAAATTAGATATATCAATCAATAACGAAATTCAAACACTTTAAAAAATAATATAAATATAAAACACACTAAATACCTTAGTAAGTAGCTAAATATTCGCGACCTACGAACATTTAACGAGAAAATACTGTGTTCGTGGCGAAAGCACGAGAACTTTTCGCTCGTCCGCGAGGACTCCAGTAAGTAAGTATGTTTTGTTCACGGACGCGTTGTACTCTCGCAGGACAGATTTATCATTTTGAAGAGAGGAAGGCCCGGGCGGGTTTGATTGTTTCCGGAATTTATCGCGCTACGTGTTAACCGGGACGCCTGCTTTCCGACGAAAGGATCGAGCAATCTTTTTTTTCCGCCCCACCTCCGATTTACTCCGTGACGTTCGCGATTGTTATCGTTCGTTAAATCCGCGTACATTTTTTTTCTTTCAGAGACATTTTCCGAGGTCTGGGTTCTGAAGATCGTGGAACGAAAGAAGAGGTCCCTGAGCGATGAGTGGATCGCGGATTTGTATGCAAATTCATACATTTTTGTGGATTTGATCAGAGAAACGGAATCTGTTTCAGTCTCTAAATGTGATTGCCAAAGCGACTCACGAAATTGATTAACTACTCTTTCTTATATTATTTTTTATTTGATTTAAACGTATTTGTTAATTATGAATTGCAGCGATTAATTAGAAAGCTTAGGAGGTGTTAAAAAAATTAATAATTGAATAACAAATTTATAACTAGATTTTTTAAAAAACATTTGACGAATTTCGTGAGCAACTTCGTTTTGAATTTTTGAACGTTAATCTTCTGAACGTCTCAATTTCCTATGATTGCATACAAATTTGCAGTCTATTGAGGAGTCATTATGATAAATAGTAGGTTACAAAAATTTAAGTTTCCTTCTCATTACACCCAAATTAATTTTTATGCTGTTTTGGAATCGTTTAAGCGATCGATAAAATTCGAATTTTTATTTCTCCTATTCTGTGAATCAGCAAATTCATTTCGCGATTCATTAGCTTTATTTCATTCTTATCTATCTAACCATGGTACATATTCTTTACAAAAATTTACATTCCTCTCGTAACATGACTTTATCACGTTTATAATAATAAAGAATAATAATAATAATAATCCTAATAATAAAAATATAGTAATAAAATCTTTGTAGCACTTCATACTGTGAATAGATCTTCACGGAATATGGCCTATCTCTGAATAGCTACAGAAATGCACGTAGTTACGACTAAGCACTGACATTACCTACCGTGTCGCCCGATTGCCCGCTCTCAGGCGTAAAATAGCCCGTTTCTTTTAACTGCTTATAACTCACAAACAAAGCGTCAAACGCAATATTGTTACTCTTGATTTTCATCTTAGAACGTTGCATACAGTTACTCCTTCAATGTTCTCCTAACTTCGTCCAACCCTGTATACCGTCGGTGCTCAATGCAAGTTTATGTTACGCTATTAACACTATAACTACCGACGGTTAGGAAATACTTATTGCAGATAAAGAAATCAACTTGAAAATTGTACGAAAAAAATACGTAATATAAGGAAAACAAATTTTAGCAATCATAGTAAAAATCATAGTAATTTTTCAAATGTGTAGGTACCACAGTAGATTTATCACGTTTCTATGAAATTGAAAACTGTATAAAAAAAAATACGTAAAATAAGGAAAACAAATTTTAGCAATCATAGTAAAAATCATAGTAATGTTTCAAATATGTAGACACCACAGTAGGTTTACCACGTTTCTATGAAATTGAAAACTGTACGAAAACAATACGTAATATAAGGAAAACAAATTTTAACAATCATAGTAAAAATTATAGTAATTTTTCAAATGTGTAGATACCACAGTAGGTTTACTACGTTTCTATGAAATTGAAAACTGTATAAAAAAAAATACGTAAAATAAGGAAAACAAATTTTAGCAATCATAGTAAAAATCATAGTAATGTTTCAAATATGTAGACACCACAGTAGGTTTACCACGTTTCTATGAAATTGAAAACTGTACGAAAACAATACGTAATATAAGGAAAACAAATTTTAACAATCATAGTAAAAATTATAGTAATTTTTCAAATGTGTAGATACCACAGTAGGTTTACTACGTTTCTATGAAATTGAAAACTGTACGAAAAAGATACGTAATATAAAAGAAACAAATTTTAGCAATCATAGTAAAAATCATAGTAATGTTTCAAATATGTAGACACCACAGTAGGTTTACCACGTTTCTATGAAATTGAAAACTGTACGAAAACAATACGTAATATAAGGAAAACAAATTTTAACAATCATAGTAAAAATTATAGTAATTTTTCAAATGTGTAGATACCACAGTAGGTTTACTACGTTTCTATGAAATTGAAAACTGTACGAAAAAGATACGTAATATAAAAGAAACAAATTTTAGCAATCATAGTAAAAATCATAGTAATGTTTCAAATATGTAGGTACCACAGTAGATTTATCACGTTTCTATGAAAAATTACAAATTGGGTCATTTTGATCCCCTTGATAGTTCTAGTGTTAAACCACTTATAAAACCCATGTGACCGAAGTAGTGCTATTAAAACTTTTAACAAAAAGTGATGAATGCAGAATTAACAGGTGCATGCCAATCTTCGTTGCGAAAAATAAGATACCGCCTCATCGAATAGTTATGCGTACGTCTATGCGGAATGGACATTGGAAAGACACGGTCGAGCGCCATTAATTCGCTCTCTAATTGCGTTGATTAGCCACAGGATCGCGGTGCAACGTCATAGGGTAATATGGTTCTTGGAACGGCGTTGTGTTCGCCGCTCATACATCATTACTGGCCACAAATAATTCACCAAGATAATTCACCTCACAATAAATATCCGATGCTAATTAAGCCGGTAATCCAGCGGCGGCAGATACATAATTCAATTATCCTAATTAATATTCGATTGCGATTAACAATCCAATTAAAGGTGTACATACAATCGGGCCGACAAATAATTTCGTCTGTTCCGGCTAATGCATCCTGTGTGCCCGCCGACAATCTAATCGCGATAATGTTAGTCCGAACATGTCGTTCGATTTGCTGTTTCATCCAGTGGTTCTCAACATTTTTCTAATCGTGCCCCGTTTCAACGTCTCGAAGAATTGAATGCAGCCCTTGTCGTATACACACAATTCTGTGTTTACACGATTATAACTTGAATATTGAATTTCGTTTGTTTTATTTGCATTTTGAGTTTGGCATTCAAAGTAAAAAATACTGAATATAGAAAATTTCACTTAGACACTGTGTAGGAGTGTGATTTACTTCTGGAGGCCAAAAGTATAGTCGATGGGATTGTAAAGGTGGTTGGAAATTTAATAAATGCAAATGTCTGAAGAAACAGAAGTGTAATTATACATGTCACTAAAGTTTTAATTGTTCCAATACGCAACTAAATCTCAATATGGAATTTCTGCTATGGATCTGCTTTGTCTGCATTTAGAGTTTGGTGTTCATAGTAAAAGATACTGAATATAGAAAATTTCACTTAGACACTGTGCAGGAGTGTGATTTACTTCTGGAGGCCAAAAGTATAGTCGATGGGATTGTAAAGGTGGTTGGAAATTTAATAAATGCAAATGTCTGAAGAAACAGAAGTGTAATTATACATGTCACTAAAGTTTTAATTGTTCCAATACGCAACTAAATCTCAATATGGAATTTCTGCTATGGATCTGCTTTGTCTGCATTTAGAGTTTGGTGTTCATAGTAAAAGATACTGAATATAGAAAATTTCACTTAGACACTGTGCAGGAGTGTGATTTACTTCTGGAGGCCAAAAGTATAGTCGATGGGATTGTAAAGGTGGTTGGAAATTTAATAAATGCAAATGTCTGAAGAAAGAGAAGTGTAATTATATATGTCACCAAAGTTTTAATTGTTCCAATATGCAACTAAATAAGATATTTAAATTTTATTGGAATAAACCGGAACAGAGCTGTCCTTTAGTTAGTTTTTATGACTTTATCGTAGTGTTAATAATATTATAATAACCACTTTTTCTACTGGTCTTATTAATATTAGTTATTTTTACAGATAATAACATAAATTTTATATTATCGTTTTTACATTTTATAAAATGGAATTTTCTAATTGCCCCCTAAGTAATAAAAATTATCCGTGTACGCTCCACGTTGAGAAACACTGGTTTAATCATAATAGACAGCATAAGCATCGCGTATCGGGAAACACATTTTCTTTGGAAAATTGAATCAATGATTGAAAACTGATTAATCAATGATGAAGTTCAACTCCTTGCCCTGTGTACTCATAAAGATTGATCAATGCGGGAATCATCAAAGTAATTAAAATAATTGGTATGTTTTACAAATTTTACTGATTTATAACTGTTTAAATTTCTTCTTAATTTGTAATTTTGTTTGTAATTTTAAACTTTGTAAATTTACTGCGGTGTATTTTCGGAATTTTACGTATTTTAGAAATACGAATAAAAATTTGTTCCTCTTATTCCAAGTATTTTTTCTTTTAGTAACTATCATTTTCAATTTGATTCTTTCGTTGCAGATAATTGTATCTTTAATCGTTTGAACTTTTAGTGTTATACAATTAAGAATCTTTTTTAAGAAATAATTGTTGTTCAATCCTAGATTTTGGAACTAATTAATGTAATTTATAGCTAACTTTTATATTTGTATTAAATAAAAAAAACTGAAGGAAGGGAAATATTTTAGCAACTTCTTGAATAATTAAATATCATTCAACTTGTAGCGTGGACTATAGTTCAAATGCAATAAATATACGTTATATTCATAATGGAGTAACTATTTGATAATTTTCCACCAAAATTGATCGTTAAGAGTGTTTATTATTAAAATTAAATCTTTTAATTTTAATTCACCGTATTAACCATCAACGACATATAAATTACAAATAATGTTTCAATATTTTGCGTTAAACATGATTATATTTCGTTCTATCTGTTAAATCTTTACTTTATTAACGCCTACAATTACATCTGTAACAAACACATTTGTTCATGAAACATATTTGTTTCATTAATTATGATAAATCAATAGAGTTCGAGAAGAATTTACTTAACGAATGTAGATTCGCTCGGGCTTTACACAGAAACTGATTTCGTATAATTAATTTTCGTGGTAAAAATTACATTATTATTTCCGCTGATTTATCATTATTCACGTTTGAGTTTATCAATAATACTTAAAATTTCAATATCATTCATCGAATGCATTCCTAATCGCCTAAGAACTTTAAATACCCAACACTAACTTATCTACCTACTGAAAACACCACAACACAAAGAAAATTGAAAAAAGAAATTCTCAACATTGTCCACTGTATACACCTCGAATTTCCTAAAATATGTTAAAAACCTTACATTAATTCATCTACCTACCGAAAACTTCACAAGATAAGGGGTTGAAAAATAAAAAAACAAATAAATATTCTCTCTTCATCAAGCTCATATTTTGAAATTACAAATAATATTTCGAATTCTAACACGATCGATGAAATACACTTCAAATCGGTTAAAAATGGTAAAATATTCAACACCGATATATTTATTTATTGAAAACTCCACAATTCAAGGGGTTGAAAAAGAATGAAACAAATAAATATCCTCTCTTCATCAAGCTCATATTTTGAAATTACAAATAATATTTCGAATTTTAATACGATTGATGAAATACACTTTTCAAATCGGTTAAAAATGGTAAAATATTTAACACCGACATATTTATTTACTGAAAACACCACAAGACAAGGAGTTGAAAACGAAAGAAACAAACAAATATCCTCTCTTCATCAAGCTCATATTTTGAAATTACAAATAATACTTCGAATTTTAACACGATCAATGAAATACATTTCAAATCGGTTAAAAATGGTAAAATATTCAACACCGACATATTTATTTATCGAAAACACCACAAGACAAGGAGTTGAAAACGAAAGAAACAAACAAATATCCTCTCTTCATCAAGCTCATATTTTGAAATTACAAATAATATTTCGAATTTCAACACGATCAATGAAATACATTTCAAATCGTTTAAAAATGGTAAAATATTCAACATCGATATATCTATCCACCGAAAATCCCATAAAACAAAGGTTTACAAGAAAAAGCTAAGAAAAATTGTTCTTCCTTACCAAATTCACCAAAACAAAAAAAAAGAATAAAAAACAGAAAGAAAACCCGTATGCATGCTACAAAAGGCGGACTCCTACTCTAAAGTTCTAAACTTCCTAAAAGGTATCGAATTATATTACCAAATGTAGGGTTAACAAGTGTGTGCCACTGTCTTAACTAAACGTGGTCACTAAATAACCTATCAAGTTTATACGACCTTCACCTCTCAACATACAAATAAAACGGAATTTGATGGGTCCGAAAAGTGCCATTTAATTTAGGTCAACTGATCGATTATGTGCAAGCTTAGAAACAGAACATTTTATTTTGAAACCTCCATTGCCATACAACATTTAATAAGACTGCTATATAATGTTAACGGACAATAATTAACTAACATTACAAAATAATAAATTCTAAAGTTCTGTAAATAATAAAACGTTTCAAAATATCTTGACGTTTCCCAAACTTCAAAGTCTACAAAGACACATAAAATGAATGACGTTTTCCAGAAGACATTGTATGTCAAAGGGTTAAACAGTCAAACAAAAAAAAAAAAAAAAAACAAAATCAAAACAGATATATACCTTCTTTCTGTTAATACATGTCGTTCAATACACTAATGGCGTATCCAGAAGGTGCCACGTTCACTATGCGGCTCCCCATGGGATCCCATGGGATCGAGGATGCAAAGGTACTACGCGTATACACGCACAATCACAATCACCCACGCATACACACACACACGTACACGTACACGTACACAGGGCGCGACACAGAACGTCCCGGGCGAACACGGGCCACGTTTCTCGCGGGCCATCGCCTAATTCGCCGTCTGGGGCACGTACGGGGGCATATAGGGCCCCGTGAGGATATACTGTACCGCGACCACCATCAGCTGCGGGGCGCTCCATCTTATGATGTACGCGCTTCCTGAAACAGAAATGCATTTTCCTCGTTACTTCCAGCCGGCTGAGTGCACTACGAAGGCGGGACGAAAAGATGCGAAGTGCACGCGTCTGTTCCGCGTGTCTCTTATGTGGTTATGCAGAGAAACGGGGGTAGGGGGAAATGCATGCAAACGACTTTACAGGAGAATTTCAAGGAGGTGGCTGAGAATTCGGATACTTTTACGGGATTAACACTAAGTTTTGAACTTTATGAGCAAGATTTGCAAAAACAAATGTTATTGCTCTTAACAATTTTTGTTAAATCTTATTGATGGAACGATATACAGCGGCTCCAAAAAGTATTTGTACACTGTGTCACAAATAAATTTGTTTAACCCTGAAATTCTGAGTCTGATAGAGTTATTTGATAAAACTTTCTGGGTATGTAGATCGTAATAGTATACGTATAAATTAATCTCTTGTTTCTATCTGAATGCCATTTTAAAGGTATTCGTATACTATGTCACAAATAAATTTGTTTAACCCTGAAATTCTGAGTCTGATAGAAGTGTTTAATAAAACTTTGTCGGTATGTAGATCGTAATAGTATACATATGAATTAATCTCTTTTTTTCATCTGAATGCCATTTTAAAGGTATTCGTACACTATGTCACAAATAAATTTGTTTAACCCTGAAATTCTGAGTCTGATAGAAGTGTTTAATAAAACTTTGTGGGTATGTAGATCGTAATAGTATACGTATAAATTAATCTCTTGTTTTTATCTGAATGCCATTTTAAAGGTATTCGTACACTATGTCACAAATAAATTTGTTTAACCCTGAAATTCTGAGTCTGATAGAGGTATTTGATAAAACTTTGTGGGTATGTAGATCGTAATGGTATAGGTATGAATTAATCTCTTGTTTTCATCTAAATGCCATTTTAAAGGTATTCGTACACAATGTAACAAATAAATTCGTTTAACCCTGAAATTCTGAGTCTGATAGAAGTATTTGATAAAACTTTGTGGGTATGTAGATCGTAATAGTATACGTATGAATTAATCTCTTCTTTTCATCTAAATGCCATTTTAAAGGGGTGAAACCAGCGTTGAAGTTTCTGAGTTTTCTCTCATTTTTTAAAGATAACTTTGTAATGGTACTTGATGAAGCAAAACCTTTCAAATAGAAAATGTTTAATTTTTAATACTCTATCGCCCTGTCATAAAAAAGAAACACAGAAAAGCTTGTATTCAAAGCGTGAAAAATCGCTGAAACTTTGAGATTCGTTATCAGCCCCCTTAAAAGATATTTTGCCGCCAAAAAAATTGCTCCACGTAGGACACACCATGCTCTGTACACACATAAAATTTCATTGAAATCAGAATTTCAGAAGCAGATGAATTTCCTTATAATACAGTGTACGAATACTTTTTGGAGCCACTGTATATATATATACACGAATATATTTCCTTCTCAATTCTGCAATTTCAAATTCTGTTCAATGTACACTTTATTCCTTAGTATATATATTTAGATCGTGATTTAGATGCGTGTGGGTGCCATATCTTTAATGGATGATTAACCCTCTTTACTCGAAAATCCCAATGGGTGAGTTTTGACATGGTTTTATGAATTTTACAAGTGAGTAGTTTTAATGTTATTCGACGTTCATTCAATACTTTTTGGAAGGTGACCGAAGTTTTGATTTTGCATTTCCCGTCGCTGACAAATAAGTTTTCCTGCGCCCCACGAGGTAAGCGTTCTAACTCTCATATCGATACGGTCCTGAGTTCGCCTGTGCGTGGCCAGCCAAACGGACGGCAGTATAGAACAGATTGCCTAAGATTTGCGCAATCTTTAATTGCCAATAACTAATTAATGACGCGTTTAACGAAATTTCTCTTGATTTTCGTCTTATCTCAACGCCTAGAATCATCCCTTTCATTTCGGCCCACAAGTAGCTTAACACCCTGTATAATATAAATCTGAACCCTAATTTAGAACGTAACAATCTGCAAACAACAAATGTGAATATTTTAAGTCAAACGATTAAATTACCCCAAGGATCCACTCCCAATTTTTATTTTTGATACTCTCTTCACGCGGACACGGTTTATAAAACTCAATAAGCCAATCACCGAAATACATCCAAGTGTTTGACCTGTTTCTCGTGTATAAATTTTCCATAGCACGTTATCATCGAGTTATAATTCTTGGTTATTTTTCCTGGCGCCACCAGAGTAAATCCATCCGACGCGTAACAAAGCCGGAGGAATTATGATTTTCCGGTTACGCGACTCGCGTCCCGTGGAATTACGGTCTGTCATTGGTCGCCACGTAAATCTGGCCGCGTTAATCATGCACCGTAGGTCGCGCGACCGGCCACTGTTCCTAATTTCCAAAGCTTATTATCGCGGTAATTAGGTGTCAAAATGGAATTCCATTCAAGCGTTCCGCCGTTTAAAATTTCGCGCCAGTCCGCCATTATGGGATCTCGTTCGCGGACGTAACGGCGTGCAAGGTACGGCAACGCTTGGATAAGCAAACGTCGATGCGGGATCGAAGATTCGTAGTTACGAAAGCAAGGTTTAGTTTCAGTTCTAGGATAAGTTCAAGTCAAGCTTCGGCATTTGCTGTTGTAGTTCGTTGAACGTAAAAAAAAATGGCGAATCAAGGAAAGTAAAATGTTAATAACATTTATTTTTAGTTTTTTTTTTTTAATGGAACCCTTACCAATGTATTTGTGACTTCTTTCTGATTAAAATAAGACCAAACATGATATATTTTGGATCATATTTGCAACAATTCCTGTGCTTATAACTTATGATATAAGTAAATATTAATATTATTAATATGATTAATAAGTAAATATTACCCAAATTATATCGTGTTTGGTCTCACTCTAATCAGAAAAGCCTTACAAATATACCTATTGGTAAAGGTGTCATTAAAGAAAACAGGAATTAAAAATTCGAACTTTCCTTTTCGATAAAATCGGCTTTGAATACTCATCGGTATTTATATTTGTTATTGTATGCATATTTTCTATACTTTAATGAACAACAGACTAATTTTATTGAATTATGTATATTCTTAAAATCAGTCAATTTTCGTTTGAATTATCTTTTAATGTAACTATACATTTTAAAAATACTAGATCTAAACATTATCTGTTAGAAACATAATTAATTGGTTTTGTTACAGTTTCATTTTGACACAGAGTATGATTTAACCATTTCATTAGTATTATTGTATAAATATCTGCATTATACTTATTTTTATCCGATTACTTGGTTACAAAAGCGTTCTCAAACAATTATTAATGTTTTTGTAAATTATTTATATTCATATTGTACAATATTTCTGTTTTTATGAACGCGATTGAAAAAAAGTTAATGAAACCTAAATAAAAAATTTGTTTCACTTTTTAAACGTTATAACGAGTGTTTCGCTTTGCGTACGTGTGGGTGTATAAAAAGTTTCCCATAAATACATAAACATCCGCGGTCTAACCCATTAAACACCAACGTTGCGTTAATCCAACATTATTTTCGCTCAATTTACATCGCTGAATTTTATTTTTTAAAATGGTCGTTACGAGAAGAAATTCGTTTAGTAATTTTACGAACTCGTTTAATAACTTTGCACGGTCATCATTTTGAAAAACGAATTTCAACGTTACGAATAAAAAAGTGTTTGCTGAAATTAAAACTCATGCTGAAAATTATTATTAAAGATAAATCTGAAAAAAGCTCCCTCAACGCAACATCGATTTTTAACTCTTTCACTATGAATTCAGTACTTATTTACTAAAAGCATGCCATAAATATTTTCTAGAACCCAGAATAGCTTTTGATTTTCACGTACATTTATTTGCTATACAGTATATCTTTGTAAAATCATATATGATACATAAATTTTTTCATGTCAATATCTGTTATACAGTAGAGCCTTTGATATATGAGCTAACAAAATCACAAAAGTGTTCGGATAAAAAAATTTTTGAATAATAGAACAGTTACCTTTTCTTATACTAAATATCATTTATTTAAACGAATACTAAAAAGGTTAATAGTTTGTTTAGGTATTCGTATATCCTGTACATTTTTCACTGTTAAGTTTCACAAATCTCTAAAATAAAGAATTATTATTAGGTGACATTTTGTTCAGAAACTAGAACGCCTTGGTACAATATTTAGATAGTCGGTGTTCGGGTAAGGCAGGTTTCACCGTATCTGTAAAAATAGCGTTTCTAGTACAAAAATACTGCAACGAAGAGGTTAATAGACCAACCATTACTCTTTAACCCCTTCCTTTTCCATGCTATTCATCTTATAGAGTTAATCAGCTTGACTTTTGAGCAGCTCAAATTTTTCGTCGCCTCTAAGGCTCCTTTTATCGAGGGAAGTTTCGCGCGTAGCGTCGCTTAGAATTTAGATTAACATTTAAGGTAGAGCTATTTCGAAATACTTGCCACGGAGGGAAGCATCACTGGCTAAAACTTGCCGAGGAAAACTCGTATAGGCGAGAACAGAGAGAGAGAGAGAGAGAGAGAGAGAGAGAAAGAGAGAGAGAGAGAGAGAGAGAAACAAACAAACAGAGATATATATAGCAAGAGAGAAAGATAGAGAGGAGAGACAGAGAAATACATACAAACAGAGAGAAATAAAGAGAGAAAGAAAGAGAGAGAGAAGAGAGATAGAGAGATATACAGCAAGGGAGAAAGAGAGAGAGGGAGAAGAGACAAGCAGGTACATAGCAAGAGAGGGAAAGAGAGAAGAGAGACAGACAGAGAAAACATAGCAGGAGAGGGAGAGAGAGGAGAGAGATAGACAGAGAGATATATATCAAGGGAGAGAGAGAGAGAAAAAGAGAGAAGAGACAGGCAGAAAGGTACATAGCAAGAGATGGAAAGAGAGAGGAGAGACAAACAGAGAAAATATAGCAGGGGAGAGAGAGAGAGGAGAGAGATAGACAGAGAGATATATATCAAGGGAGAGAGAGAGAGAGAAAAAGAGAGAAGAGACAGGCAGAAAGGTGCATAGCAAGTGAGGGAAAGAGAGAGGAGAGACAGAGAGAGGGAAAACATAGCAGGAGGAGAGAGAGAGAGAGAGAGAGAAATAGACAGAGAGATATATATCAAGGGAGGGAGAGAGAAAAAGAGAGAGAGAAGAGACAGGCAGAAAGGTACATAGCAAGAGATGGAAAGAGAGAGGAGAGACAAACAGAGAAATACATACAAACAGAGAGAAATAAAGAGAGAAAGAAAGAGAGAGAGAAGAGAGATAGAGAGATATACAGCAAGGGAGAAAGAGAGAGAGGGAGAAGAGACAAGCAGGTACATAGCAAGAGAGGGAAAGAGAGAAGAGAGACAGACAGAGAAAACATAGCAGGAGAGGGAGAGAGAGGAGAGAGATAGACAGAGAGATATATATCAAGGGAGAGAGAGAGAGAAAAAGAGAGAAGAGACAGGCAGAAAGGTACATAGCAAGAGATGGAAAGAGAGAGGAGAGACAAACAGAGAAAATATAGCAGGGGAGAGAGAGAGAGGAGAGAGATAGACAGAGAGATATATATCAAGGGAGAGAGAGAGAGAAAAAAAGAGAGAAGAGACAGGCAGAAAGGTACATAGAAAGTGAGGGAAAGAGAGAGGAGAGATAGACAGGAAAAACATAGCAAGAGAGAGAGAGAGAGGAGAGAGAGACAGAGAGAGAAGTTTCAAGCGGAAGTTTTCGTCTAAAGTCCCACGGGTGTTCCTCTCACGCTATCTCTGATCTAAGCCCGCTCGAGTAACGGCCAGGATCTTATTGGTTTTCCAATAAATACGCTGTTCCTGTACGTATCACAGGGAACCGTTCCCTCTATCACAGATGCAGCACCTAAATTCTGTTGTGTCGAAGATGTTGCGCTTAAATAAAATTCTAGTTTGCCGCCGCTCCGTGTTTCGAGCAGACTGCTCATTATCCTATCCACTCACTTTCTTAACCCTTTTGCTACGGTGAGTGTATGCACAGCGACTGACAGAATTGATCAAACACTTTCGTTCATTGCACGTTTCATTTAATTAAAGTACGGGGAGATCCTCTTACTAACAGACGAGGCAATAGAGTTGCTACTTAAATGCTACAGCGATTTAAAAAAGTTAGAGTAAAGTGACTGTATAGTAGTTATTTGAATTAATTTGTGAGTCCGTTGTATATATTGTTCCTTAGAAATTTGGATTCAGGTACTGCCGAGTGCAGTAATTTTAGATATCTTCCTTTTAAAGCTATAGCACTTCCATATTTTCTCATAATATTATAATTCCAAACTAAAAGTTTGAATTCAGGCACCACTGGATGCAGTAATTTTTAAAGTTTTACAATTTTTTAAATTTTCTTTACGAAAATCTCTAAACTTTCTTCTATAACTATAATTTTAAACTAAGACTTTCAGTTCAGGTACCACTGAATATTGCAATTTCAAATATTTTCTTTTCAAAGCTATGATTTTCCAAATTGTCTCTTAGAATTATTAGTATGAGTTTAAACAAAAAAATTCAAATTCAGGTACCACTGAATACAGCAATTTTTAATACTTTTCTTTCAAAGATGCAGAATTGACTTTTTCCTACGATTATAATTTTAAACTAAAATCTTGAATTCAGGTACCACCGAATATAGCAATTTCAAATATTTTCCATTTAAAGTTTTAATCCTCCGAACCTTCTCTTACAATTATTAGTATAATTTTAAACAAAAAAATCGAATTTAGGTACCACTGAACATATCAATTTCAAAGCTACGATTTTACAAATTGTCTCTTAGAATTATTAGTATGAGTTTAAACAAAAAAATTCAAATTCAGGTACCACTGAGTTCAGCAACTTTGAATATTTTCCATTCAAAACTACACTACCTCCAAACTTTTCCTACTATCATAATTTCAAACTAAAATCTTGAATTCAGGTACCACTGAATGCAATAATTAAAAATTCTTTCCTTTCGAAGTTACAACATCACCGAAATTTTTCCTGTCAGTACAATCTGAAATTAAATTTAACCGTGAAATTTGAAAGCATTTCGAATTCCTTTGTGTTGCACAAATAATATTTTTCGAGGGGGATAACGGAAACAGAGGTTGGCTCGAGCAGGTTGTCACGGCCCTGTCTGCCACTCGGCGAGTTTCGTTCTCGAAGCCGCGGCGCGGCGGTCTCCTCGAAGGGTGACGAAATCAAAGTTACACGGGAGAAGCCCCTGCCTTCTACGCCTGTGAATTACCTGTCAGCCTGACAGCGAGTCCCCCGCGTTTCTGTTTATATGCGGCATCAGGCGTCCGCGACGCTTCTTCGTTCCGCGTGGTTGAGCCAAGGGGGCGAAAGAGGGAGCTCGCTCGATTTCCGTCTCGAGACGCCTGCTTTTTCCCTCTTACAGGCTTCACCTTTGCCGTTTCGCGTATAATTTCTCACGTCTAACCTGATGACGTCGAGCTTTCGGAATTTTAACCCGTTCGAAGTTTTGTATTTGTAAGTTTCGAACGAGACGTCGAGTTATGCTCGTACAGTGGGATTCTAAAAAAGCAGATTTTTAATTCCAAACACCTGTTCTACTTTGAATAAGCTTCATCTGTGCTGTTATACTTATAATTTCTTATGACTAAACTAATGCCGCCAAATTTTCGAAATTTTAACCCTTCGAAGTTTTGTATTTGTAAGTTTCGAACGAGACGTCGAGTTATGCTCGTACAGTGGGATTCTAAAAAAGCAGATTTTTAATTCCAAACACCTGTTCTACTTTGAATAAGCTTCATCTGTGCTGTTATACTTATAATTTCTTATGACTAAACTAATGCCGCCAAATTTTCGAAATTTTAACCCTTCGAAGTTTTGTATTTGTAAGTTTCGAACGAGACGTCGAGTTATGCTCGTACAGTGGGATTCTAAAAAAGCAGATTTTTAATTCCAAACACCTGTTCTACTTTGAATAAGCTTCATCTGTGCTGTTATACTTATAATTTCTTATGACTAAACTAATGCCGCCAAATTTTCGAAATTTTAACCCTTCGAAGTTTTGTATTTGTAAGTTTCGAACGAGATGTCGAGTTATACTTGTACAATGAGATTCTAAACAAAGAGATTTTCGTTTCCAAACACGTATCCCACTTTCTATAAGCTTCATCTGTGGTTTTATACCTATAATTTTTCACGACTAAACTAATGGTGTCGAGCTTTCGAAATTTTAACTCTTCGAAGTTTTGTATTTGTAAGTTTTGAACGAGATGTTGAGTTATGTTTGTATAATGAGATTCTAAACACAGAGATTTTTGTTTCCAAACACGCGTTCCACTTTCAATAAGCTTCATCTGTGGTATTATACTTATAATTTCTCGCGATTAAATTAATGGTGTTGAGCATTTGGAATTTTAACTCTGAAGTTTTGTATTTGTAAGTTTTGAACGAGATGTCGAGTGGGATCCTAAAAAGGCAGATTTTCGATTTCAAACTCATGTTCTACTTTTAACAAGCTTCATCTTTGGTGTTATACTTATAACTTCTCATGCTTAAGTTAATGATGAGTCAAATTTTTGGAATTTTAACCCTTCGAAGTTTTGTATTCGTGAGCTTTAAATTAGGCGTTAAGTTATACTTATAACTGAGATCCTAAAAAGGCAGATTTTCGTTTCCAAACTCGCGTTTTATTTTCAACAAGCTTCATTTTTGCTTATAATTTCTCGGTTCTAATTAAATGGCATTGAACTTTTGGGACATTTACCCTCTAAACTATAAAGGTTATTGTATATTTGGAAGTTCTGAATAAGATATTGAGTTATGCTTATAAATGAGACCCTAAAGACGAAAATTTTCGTTTCCACGTTGATCCCTTTTAACAAGCTTTATCTTGGCTGTTTCGCTTATAATTTATCAATTTAAATTGAATAACGTCAAATTTTTTGAATTTTTTCTTTTTAACCGTGAAAGTTATTGTTTATTTCTAAGTAACAACTCTAACACATTAACAATTACTCTTCTAATAATCTGACCATTACTGTATTTTAAACGGCACGGTGACTATGTACCATGCCAAGTATCACTCCAACAAATCACACTAACAAATTTTATATTACAATCCACTGCAATTAAAATGGCAAAAATCTCTTCTAATGACGCAGACTTTATCCGCAGCAATATTCCCTATTCCCTTTAAAAAGCATCGAACGAAAAATCCCCTCGCGAGGTCGGGCCAAGTGACGAATGCAACTCGGCGAGCGCAATTTATCGCGTCCCGGCTATTTATCTCGCTCGAATGAGGCAAATAGAGGTATAAATAATCCAGCGACTCCGACGATCGGATAGGTACAGGAAATACGTATCGGGCAAATAACGTGGAATCGTCCATCGCGAAAGCTGAATAACCGCTGTTCGAAGTTCCTCCTTGGCCCACGGTCGAAATTACAAATCGTGGCTCGCGTGTATCGGTTATCGTTCGATGAAAAATGTCAAATTGGACGCCGACGTCGAAATGACGTCGCGACGCTCTTTCTTCACAAAGAGCCGCCACCCCCTGTCCCCCTCCCCCCCCCCTCCCTTGACTCTATTTACAGTCATTTCCCCGTGATGCTTCTCCGGTAAGATTTTATTTACATTCCCCCCCTCCTCTCTCTGCTTGATTTATCGTCGATGCGCATCGCGTTTCCCCTCGCGCTGCGAATTCGTGGTGCACGGACGCGAATCTAGCCGGAAGTTTCGCGTCTGGTGAATATATTGGTCGCTCTCGCGGCGATGGATCGTTGGGGAGGATGGGGGAGGAGGAGAGACACGCGTACGGGCGCGTGAACGTGTAAAAAGAGACGCGAGACGGGAACAAAGGAAACGGGACAAACAGACGGAGCGGAAAGTACAAAGAGGCGAAATGAGAAAAGCATCGAGTTTGGCCGGGGAAATGAAACGAAATGGGGTGGGGATGGGGACGAGGAGGATAGGACGGGGGAGGGTGTAGAGACAAGTAAATAGGGAAGAAAATAGTTGGTGAGCGAAGAGAGTCGAAAGAGAGAGATGGGGAGGAAAAAGTAGAAATCAGGGGAGAGAGAGATAAAGAGAAAGGGAGGGAGTGGAAAGGAAGATATAAAGAGGGGAAGAGAGGGGGAGAGTGGATAGAGAGAGAAGGGTAAAGATAGAAAAGGGAAACAGAAGGAAAAGAGAGGGAGATAAAGATACAGAAAGAGTTGGGAGGAGAGCAGATAAATAGAGGGAGGTAGAGAGGGGAGAGATAAATAGAAAAAGGAGGCATAGGAGAAAAATGAGACAGAGAAAGAAAGAGGAACGAAAGAAGGGAGAGGGAGAGATAAAGAGAAAAGAGAGAGAGTGGAAAGGAAGATATAAAGACAGAAAGAGAGGGGGAGAGTGAATAAAGAGAGAGGGGTAGAGACAGAAAGAAAACTGAGGGAGATAAAGATACAGAAAGAAATAGGAGGAGAGTAGATGAATAGAGGGAGGTAGATAGGGGAGAGATAAATAGGAAAAAGAGGCATAGGAGAAAAACGAGACGAAGAAAGAAAGAGGAACGAAAGAAGGGAGAGGGAAAAATAAAGTGAAAAGAGAGAGGGTGGGACAATCAGATCGAGAGAATGGGAGAAGAGAAAGAGAGAGAGAGCAGAAAAGAAGATATGAAGACAGAAAGAGAGGGGGGAGAGAGAAAGAGGGATAAAGACAAAAAATGGAAACAGAAGAAAAAGAGAGAGTAGAAAGAGAGATAAAGTCACAGAAAAAGACGGGAGGAGAGCAGATAATTAGAAAAAAGAGGCAAAGGAAGAAAAACGAGACAAAAAGAAGAAAGAGGAGCGAAAGTAAGTAGAAAGAGAGACTAAGAGACAGAAATACAAAGAGGGAGAGACGAATAGAAAAACATAGAGATAGACAAGAACAACTAAACGAACAGTGAGAATGGGAATAGACAGAGGGGGCGAGGAAAATGAGGAAAGAAGAGGAACGATAACAGTACTCCTTATCGCAGACAAGAACTGACGTAACGGATTACATGGTCGCTATCGCGGCCAATATGTCAGGCTGTAAGAAGGACGAGGAGTCAAGCATTGTATGTATCGCGAAATAAAATGGCCCGTGGCCGAGTGTCCATGGCCCGGGCACGTTTTGAAATATCGCCGGCCAACGGATCGGCGCAGAGCACAGATATTGCTGTATTATTGGCACTTCGCTTCCGGCGAAATTACAGTCCGTAGCAAAAAGCTTCGTGCACCAGTCGAATTTTAGATATCGAGAAAGGAACTAGGATTTTAGACATTTTACGATAACTAACCAGAACTTAACCTGAATTGAGAGTTAAAATTAGGAGCGTGAGCGAGTGTTAAGAATTTTTGCTCGTTCTTCCTTCTTCGATTCAACATGTTCATCGATTTGTTGGATGTAGAAGTTGCACCACTTTTGAAACGTAAAGTTTATCGTTAAAAGTTGCCTGACATATTTGCTAATAATTATAAATATAATAACTAAATGTGATATTAAATATCGAAGGTCGAAGAGAACAAATAAATTAATAGATAAGAAATAGTACGATAAATAAAATTCATATTCTGTGCTAATCAATAAATAATGTTCTACCATAATCATCATAAAAATAAATATTTTAATAATATTTATATACCATAAAATTATGCTTTGTATTGCCCTGTCGTTTTAAACTTTTGTCCGCTACTGTACATCACTTTTAAAATAAACAGTTTATATGTACAGTAGCAGACAAAAGTCAAAAACCGAAGGGTCAAAGAAAACAAATTAATTACTTAATAAGAAACAGCACGATAAATAAAAATCGTATTCTATGTTAATTAATAAGCAGTGTTCTACAATAATGACGATAAAAATAAGTATATGAACAATATTTGCATATCATAAAATTATGTTTTGCATTGACCTGTCGTCTCTAAATTTTTGTCCGTTACTGTACGTATTTTTTATAACCTGCACATTGAACGACGTCGCACGCGATTAATAAGGTAACAAGCTTGCCGCGACACGACGACGTAAACTCGATGGACGCCATCGCTAAGACAGAGCTTCGATGCGACGCAGACCGGAAGTCCGTCGCTAAATCGAAAAATGCCACGTTGAATTTTAATGCCAAGGTAGGATATCGACGACCGCTGATACGTGGAACGGATAAAGCCACCCTGTTTATTGCCACGATTATTACCAGCTCTTTGATTCGTTTCACCGCACCCCACACCCCCCGTTCTCCACCCTCTTCAACTGTTAACGAGGTATTAATCGGCGGTCCGTGTTCCCTGCAGAGCTTTGTTTGTTTCCAAATATTGGCCCCGTGATTTGCGTGTGTTTCCTTTGATAGGCAGTCATAACATTTTCTGTTTGACGCGAATAATAATCCGGTTCGATTCTCCGCTTTGTGCACTGCTGGTTGCAGATATCAGATACTTGAAATCCTCTTACCAGTAGTTCCTCGAGCTTTTTGGGATCTTAACTTGGTCTTCTTTAGGGGCTGTTTGGTTTTGTTTTTAAATTCGTTGCGGTATTTGCATAGGTTATTGTGCAGTGGTGGGTAGTAAAGGGGGGGGGGGGCTCTGGTGGTGAAATTTTAGGGGCCTTAAAGCCTATGACGTTATTTTAGTAAAAAATTAGTTAATTGTCTTTCCTGAACTATAGAAGAGATTATAGTCATGAAAAGTTGTAGTGTTTTATTCGGTGACTTTTTCGAGCTTGGGGCCTTTTTTGAGACTTGGGCCCTAAAGCTCTGTGAGATTATTTTAATAAAAAATATGGTTAATTCTCTTCCTTTAACTTAAAGAAAGATTATAGCCAGAAAAAATTGAGGAGTTTCAATTCTTGGTTTATTTATAGTTTGGGGTCTGTTTTGAGGCTTGGGCCCAAATGTGTTGTGCAATTATTTTGAGAAAGTATTCAATTAATCCTTTTTCCTTAATTAAAGGAAAGATTAGAGTCATGAAAAATTATAATATTTCAATGGGTGGCTTTTTTATAATTTGGGTCCATTTTGAGTTCTGGGCCTTAAAGGTTTGTGTAATTATTTTGATAAGAAATTTGATTAACCCCTTTTCTTCAACAAAAGGAAAGATTTCATTCATGAAAAATTGTGGTGTTTCAATTGGTGGTCTTTTCTAATTTTGGGCCCCTTCAAGTTCGCCACCTGCTAAATCTACCACTGCTCTTGCGTTTATTTAAGAGTTCTCGCATTGATTAATCGAGCCAATGTGCTCATTCTGCTACGAATTTATAATCTATTTACAAACTGGCGTTTATTTTCAATCGTACCGTAGGTATCCCTACAGATTTAATTTTATATAATCAGAATATCCGAAAGGAGAGAGATTTCCCATTGAAATATAGAAGGCAGAATAATCTCTTCAGCAAATTAAAAGGTGAACCGGTAGAAGTTTCGTGGCGAACAATAATTTCCTTATATTCGTAATATTTCCATTTACTGACCGTAAAATTATGTAAAACGTTCGGTATATTTATTTATCACGAAATGAATTATATACACGTAGACCGTGAACGTTCATGCATTTATGGAAAATTTAATTACGCAAAGAAGCACAGAATGCATATAGCATGCAAAAATATGCAAAACAAAGTGAAGTGCACGTTATTTACATTCAGAAGGTGAAAAAGATCTCTGTGTGATCTCCGTTTCTTTAATAACATTTATAAAAGAACGGATCTGCATAGCTAAAGGCAATATAGGTATCCTGGAAACGAAATATAGATTTTCATCTTGTGAAATTCCGCACCACTCCAAAGACGTTCCTTAAATACTTAAACGTATTCAATTTTCTTGCTCCTCATTTATGTTTAAATCTCGCATATCGGACATTGGGTCGATTCAGACCCCCATAATGTCGCATAATGGATTTAACTTCCACTCATTTGTGTTGATACAATTATTATTCATATACTTATTTTTATCGCTATTATGGTAAAGCACTATTTATTGATTAGCATAAAATACGAATTTCGTTTATCGTACTGTTTCTTATGAACTAATTAATTTATTTTCATTGACTCTTTGGTCTTAAACTTTTATCCACCACTGTATGTACATATGGATAACACGGTTATCTTTACCTTATATTAAATATTCAACATTTTTGTCATTTTTACCATTTAGTATTTTTTAACTTCTAGAACTTCAAGAATTTCACTTCACGGTGTTTATCTTTCTCGTACGAAATTCTAAATAATTCTAAATTCTAGATTATAAACGATGTTCAGGTAAGTATATTTGCACATAAACAAATTTATGTTCATTTAAACAAACATATTTATGATAGCTTATTATAAGTTCTTTAATTTATTATATTCTTACAAAGATTACTGTAAAAACACCCTATATACGGATAGTTTTTTATTTTAGAAGAAAAATGCTATTAGAATCAAATTTACTGATCTCAAAAATCTCTGAATCATTATCATTCATCATAGATAAAAAATGAATAAGAGCTCTATTGATTTTTCGCCACTTTTTCCCCGTTTGTTCCAAAGTGCGCTGCTCTCAATCGAAAATTCGCAACGGCGGAATTATTCATCGAAAACAAACGAAAAAGGGTTGCGCGCTGGTTGATGCGATTTCGTGGTCGCTGGAAGTTACCAGAGGTCGCGAAGAACCTCGGTTAATCCGGATGCATGCCGGTGAATTTTAATGTAACGTCTCGGTATCGACAGGTGTCGAGGCGGACGCACCGGTGGAAAATTTTTCGATGACACCTCCGCCTGCGATAGCGAATTTTTGTTTCCATCGTACGTTTTGTTGTCTCTGTCCACCTAGCGTTCCGAAAATTTGCCAATTCCACGCGAATTCCGGTCCGCTGTACCGACGTTTAACATTTGTCGTTTTGTCGATACGTCGTTTTCATCCGTGACGACCATCGCTGTTTTTAAACGGTTAGCATCTGTTATTTATTTACATTAAATCTTACTTTCAAATATAAATAACAAATTTTGAGTGTTGGTTTTACGCGTTTGAGAGGGAAAGTGAATTTAATGTATGCGAATTCTTTGTCTAGTGCGTTGTTAGATAGCTTGTGATGGGTATGTTTCTAAAGTGAGTGTCCTATCTGGTATATGTTATACTGTGTATGTAAGGAGTGTCCAAGTTGAAAAGAGCGAGTCAGAGCAAGTGTGAAGTAGAGAGTAAGTGAGTAAAAGAGAATAAAAGAAGCTAATAGTAAAGAACAAATATTTTCTGATTAAATATATATAAGAATATCTTACTTTTATTTAGTAGGGTGGATGGTAGAGCTTAGGTGTGAGGGAAACAAAGTGAAGTTCTTAGATAATAATAATATATAGGAAAGTTCTACTTCAACTTAATTATTTAGTAGAGTGCAGAGATGACAGAGCTCAGGTGTGAATAAAATAAAAGTTTCTAAAGTTAGTGTTCTATCTGGTCTATGTTATATTGTGTATGTAAGGAGTGTCCAAGTTGAAAAGAGGCAGTTGAGTTGAAAAGAGCGAGTCAGAGCAAGTGTAATGTAGAGAGTAAGTGAGTAAAAGAGAGTAAGAGAAGCTAATAGTAAAAAATAAATATTTTCTGATTAAATATACATAGGAATATCTTATTTTTATTTAGTAGGGTGGATGGTAGAGCTTAGGTATGAGGGAAACAAAGTGAAGTTCATAGATAATAATAATATACAGGAAAGTTCTACTTTAACTTAATTATTTAGTAGAGTGCAGAGATGACAGGGCTCAGGTGTGAATAAAATAAAAGTGAAGTGATTAGAATATTAATAAAGCAATTTAACAGTAACAACTTAAAAGACTTTACAACTTAACAACTTTAACGTTCTTATTTTAGAATCACACTCTTTCTACGTTCACAGTCAAAATCTTTCTTCCACGTGAGTCAAACACTTTCTGCCACGCGTTCGCATTTTCCTTGTCATATATTCTTCCAAACACTCTTTTCCTTTCTTTCTAATTTTCAACTTTTCTCACTCGATACATTCGGTTACGTTTACCAAAAATTCCTCAGTCACTCAGTTTTCTCAAGTGCTCATCTTTCGCATCTTAGAAACATTCGAGTCCAAACATTTAACGTTCACATGGCTATCGCTCAACTCAAACATTCTTCAAATTTTCCCAAAATAATTTCCACTGGATCGCATTTCTACATTAGTAAGTTTAATTTCGTCGACTCTTTGGTCTTAAATTTTTATCCGCTACTGTATTCTTCCAAACACTCGTTTCCTTTCTTTCTAATTGTCAACCTTTCTCATTCGATACATTCGGTCACGTTCACCAAAAATTCCTCAGTTGCGACATTTTCTCAAGTGCTCATCTTTCGCGCCTTAAAAATACTCGAATCCAAATATTTTACGTTCACACGGCTATCGCTCAACTCAAGCATTCTTCACATTTTCCCAGAATAATTTCCACTGGATCGCATTTCTACATTACTAAGTTTAATTTCGTCGACTCTTTGGTCTTAAATTTTTATCCGCTACTGTATTTTTCCAAACACTCGTTTCCTTTCTTTCTAATTGTCAACATTTCCCACTCGATACATTCAGTCACGTTTACCAAAAATTCCTCAGTCACTCAGTTTTCTCAAGTGCTCATCTTTCGCGCCTTAAAAATACTCTAGTCCAAATATTTTACGTTCACACGGCTATCGCTCAACTCAAATATTCTTCACATCTTCCCAGAATCGTGACCACTCAATCACATCCCTACATACATCGTTCTGTGTTGACTGCAAATTTACACAAGACATTATCCATCCCGTTCTGCAATCCTTAAGCCTCGTGTAACAGGATTTTATTTCATATATCGCGACATTTCCTCGAAACGTGATCATCGCATTATACGAAGGCCGACTGTACATAAAATTGTATCCGTCGATTAGCCCGTCGTTCCAATCTCGAACGTCAAACGGGAATGGCGCGAAGGCCGAAGAAAAAGTGGATTAGCCGAGTCATCGATTTTCGCAACGTGCCCCCCTCCTTTCTGCGATCCATTAAAACGACACTCGAACTTCCTTATCGCTAATTTAATCGACGATAAGGGAAACTCCGGTCTTGCACCGTAACGTCGATGGCAAACATTTTTATCAGTCGACACCGGTTCGCTTTTTCCCCCCCGTCCACCACCCCTACTCGTTCCCCCTTTTTCTCGACGAAAAACTTACGACGTCCCACAGAGCCCAAACTTTCGCTCCCTTTTTCTTCGTTCGCTGAGCTTTCGATTGGCGCCTTCTGCTGCACCCTATGCACGCTACGACGACTTTCTCTCGTTGTGATTTAGTATCGTTTTCCATGACGGTGAAATGCAGCGACTCGTGAAATTGATCAAATACTTATTTTTCTTCGCCATATAGGTATAGTTTATTTAATCGTGTTGCGGAACACGGTTTATGGTAACTGTTAAAGGAGACGGCTTGCAGTTATCAAATACTTTTAACTTTTTGACTGCCACGTCGAAATCACATGTTTCGCTGAGGACGCTATGGAAGTACACTGTTAGATGCAATATTTCATAGGAATTAATATTTTATTTTCGATGTTTTAATAAAAATTTTCAATCAATGGGGCACTTTCTACTTAAAAGTATCCTGTAATTAGTGGTAGTGTTCAACATGTGCTAACTGGCAATTTTTATTCAACTCTTACAATTGTAAGTAGTTAAAACTCTAGGCCGTTAGATGCAATATTTCATAGGAATTAATATTTTATTTTCGATGTTTTAATAAAAATTTTCAATCAATGGGGCATTTTTTACTTCAAAGTATCCTCTAATTAACGGTAGTGTTCAACATGTACTAACTGGCAATTTTTATTCAACTTTTACAATTGTAAGTAGTTAAAACTCTAGATCGTTAGATGCAATATTTCATAGGAATTAATATCTTATTTTCGATGTTTTAATAAAAATTTTCAATCAATGGGGCACTTTTTACTTCAAAGTATCCTCTAATTAACGGTAGTGTTCAACATGTACTAACTGGCAATTTTTATTCAACTCTTACAATTTTAAGTAGTTAAAACTCTAGACCGTTAGATGCAATATTTCATAGGAATTAATATTTTATTTTCGATGTTTTAATAAAAATTTTCAATCAATGGGGCACTTTTTACTTCAAAGTATTCTCTAATTAACGGTAGTGTTCAACATGTACTAACTGGCAATTTTTATTCAACTCTTACAATTGTAAGCAGTTGAAGCGCTCCAGTTACTAATGACCACCATGACGTCACATGAGAAACCGTGGCCGGTTATATATGAAAATTTTTAATTGTTCCATATTCAATAGGTCACCTTTTATTTCAAAGTATTGTCTATTTAGGGATAATGCCAAAAATGTACTGATTATCAATTTTTATTCAACTCTTACAATTGTAAGCAGTTGAAGCGCTCCGGTTACCAATGACCACCATGGAGTCACATGAGAAACCGTGGCTGGTTATATATGAAAATTTTTAATTGTTCCATATTCAATAGGGCACCTTTTACTTCAAAGTATCGTCTAATTAGGGGTAATGTTCAAAGTGCACTAACTGTCAATTTTTATTCAACTCTTTCAATTGTAAGTAGTTGAAGTTACTAATGACCACCATGGCGTCACATGAGAAACCATAACCGATCATATATGACCAACGTGACAAGTCAAAGTGTTAACGACTTAAAACAAGGAGTAATTTAAAATTCTTTAGTCGAACGTCTATATTGTGCACTCAGAGTTATCTCTGAGGGAGCTCTTGTTGTCAACCAAATAATTAAATAAATATAATTTATTCATCGTTAATAATAGTGTGGTAATTTCACAATTCACAACCCATTAAAATCCTAAAATACCTTTCTCCAATGACAAATTCTGTGTCCTTTCGAGGGTTAAAGATTGATTAATCGTCGACCGGTATAATCTGCGATCGATCAGATTCTCGCAGATGTTCCCTGTTCGAACGGGAACATTCAGACACAAGCATCGTCGAGACATCACCGTGCAGCCCGGTTTCATCGGTTATCTCGCGTGGAAAAATGAGGTGAGAGGTGATTCTTCTCCCTTCCGGAACGTCGAAAGGGAGAGATCGCGCGATGAGCTCGTAGCGGTGATCGTATCGAGACATAAGCCGACCTGATTTACGATCCACGTATCCGGGAAATTTACGCGCCACGCCCCCTCAGCCAGCGATTTATATTTACTGCCGTAGGTACGCACAACACACCGTGTTCACCTATCGTGTGAACGTCGAATCGCACGAAGATTCTGAAGATCGAACGCCTCGTCGCTGATGGAAAGTCTCGAGGCTAGCAATTCGTGTGTTTTGTATGGAATCACTGAAAATTAACATCGTTTCGTCAACGACACAATCGTGATGCAATCGTATTTCATCAAAACTGTTCTTTTAACTCTTTTGGGGCACGGTGGGATTAAAAATGGCCCACCTTTTTGATGCACGGTAATGCATGGCGGGACGTTTTTAGATCCACCTCGAAATATTGCAATAGCTGCATGGGCATCGGTTTATATTTAGTTTTATTTACGTAAAGCAGTTGGTAACATCACAAAAAAATGTTATAAATATGTACGTTTGTGTTGGTAAGTTTCAACAGTGTTAGTACTTCGTTAATAAAAATATACCAATTTTGTTTAATTTAAAACGCAACAAAATTTCTGTGCAACATGGGTCTATTTATTTTCTGAAATCCTGTGCCTCAAACAGTTAATCGACGTCATTTGACCGACGTTGATTTCGCCGACAATATACAGTATACATAGCATGAAAATAAATAAATAAATAAATGAGGACAAAGAAAATAAATTAAAAAGATAAATAACAATAGAATAGTACAGTAGCATACAAAAGTTTAAGACGGGAGAACAAAACATAGCTTTATGGTTTGCAAATGTTGTCTATATATTCTCTTTTGCTGTTATTACGGTAGAACACTATTTATTATTGTTAGTATAAAATACGAATTTCGTTTATCGTACTATTTCTTACGAACTGATTAACACTATAACTACCGACGGTTAGAGTATACTTATTCACGGAATTGTTCGAGGAACTATGCGTTGAAACTGCAATAAACATCCTGTGACGTCCTAACCTTTCAAATGCTCAGGGTTTCCAAAAAGTCTTAGTTCGGCACTGGACGGAACGAGTCAATAGCTTCTTCCTCTGTATCTCATCAACCACCACTGTTGAATTGAAATAACAAAATCGCGGAGATACGCTAATCGGTATGAGTATTAGGAATGGGCAGCTAGAGTACTTGGGTTGAATAAAATAGCTCGAGGTCTGCTTTCTGTGAATTCCTCTGAATGACTCTTTTTTTACTGTTTCCTGGCCGTCCTTATACTCACAGGGTCGGAGGTCGGTCCGAAAATTACCTGCCCCGACCGTCACACCTTTAGACGAGGAGGTACAAACTGTAATAATGTTTTTCCAAATCCAACAACCACTACTACTAAGACAGTTGAACCTGAACCTAACTCGAACCTAATCCGAACCTTGAACCTGGGTCCCAGAAAAGCTTAATCCGGGCCTGAAGCGCGCTCGATCCCATTACCACCCTAGGATCCCGTTTGTCAACCATGGAGGCTACTAAGACAGTCGAACCCCGAACCTAATTCGAACCTAACCCGAACCTTGAACCTGGGTCCCAGAAAAGCTTAATCCGGGCCTGAAGCGCGCTCGATCCCATTACCACCCTAGGATCCCGTTTGTCAACCATGGAGGCTACTAAGACAGTCGAACCCCGAACCTAATTCGAACCTAACCCGAACCTTGAACCTGGGTCCCAGAAAAGCTTAATCCGGGCCTGAAGCGCGCTCGATCCCATTACCACCCTAGGCAGCCGGTTTATTTCTCGTCGAAGATGGCCGCCGAAGCCGTCAGCTTTATGAGACAGGACGAGGCCAGTTATAACGTTATAAGTCGACGGGGTCGGGGAAACGAGGTCGAAGGGAATAAGAAGGTTATCGAGTTATCGGTTATATATCGGCGCCGGATAGACGGCGAGACAAGCGCGCGCGGTGCCGTGAGGTGGGGTGGGGGAACTCTCCAAAGTGCTCCCCGGCACTTGTGGCACGTGCAATTTGCGACGTCTAAAGTTCCTTCTAACGTGCTGTTGTTTTAATGGCCGCGGAAGCTATCGGCAGCTACTGAGTCAGCGAAATTTTCCGGCGACGTCGCGATGGTAGGGAAATTCGTTCCATGAACGGGGAAAGTAAGCGCGAGACTTACCCTCGGTAACTACGCGTGAATACAGAGGAAACGGCCATATTAGGCAGACTACTAACGGGGAGACAAATGTGTTTTAATAATAGAATTTTTGCATGACAGAACAATTTTTTAGAATCCTTTACAATGACCGAATTTTGTTTATTTAATCGTTTGGATGTCAATTTATATTATCCGTTCAGGCACGTTCCGTATCCAGCACGATCCGGTTCAGACGCGTTACGTATCCGACACGGTCCGATTCAGACAAAAAATATTATCCATTCAAACGCGTTCCGTTTGCAACAGAGTGAAATAAATTCAGACGAAATAGGTTCCGATCAATTTTATAATTTTGGATCCGTTGAGTTACAACACTTTCCGATAAAATGTTGTTCAAGTACTATGTACAAGTGAGACAGAAGCGCGAAGATTAAAGTTACGGTGGAAATAAGTTAATTAATTTAATTAAAAAGAATATACATACCTATACCGCTCATTTTTTAACTACCGCTCGTTAATAAGTCGAATATTACTCCGTTGGCGATCAAGATTAATTAAATCGATGGTATTAATTTTTTGAAAATTTTGGTAAATAAATATTCACCAGAAGATTTCCTATTAAAATAAAATATTCTATCTAATTCTAAAATATTTCAAGTCACGCTTGACTCTCGTGTTACGTTTATAATTTTGTTTACAAGGACATTAGCCTGTAAGACTTTTTAAACACTAAAAAACACATCGATCCGATATTTCGAACGGTACTCAAAATTAGAAACAGGAAAAATTATGGGAATCTAAACGCGTCATTCAGTTAGACAAACCTGAACAGAACGTGAGCGTTAGACGACAAAAATTAGGATGCGCATCAAAGAATTGCTTTATCGTGGCCTCAATAAATTCAACCCTCGGAAGGGTTGAACAGCTGTACCTAAACAGGAAGAGGATCGCGATGCCTCGAATTCCTGGCGTCGTTGCGGCAACGCGCAGGCATTCCTGATTCGTCGGCTCGCGCGGTATACTTAGGATTGAGAATATATTCCGGTTTCCCGTTCCGGTTCGTAGGGCTCGTTTCTTGCTTCTATCCCCTTCCTGTGTCCCCCGAGGTGTCTTCAGTCTTTCAGCCGGAAAGGAACGCGACCAGGATCCGCGTTCTTTCTCACGTATCGCCCACGCATTCATTTACCCCCCTTGACCCCTTTTTCGTTGTGTGTATGTACGTTCCCAGGTTAAACGTGTCGTTTGTATGGGGGTTGCTTCAGCCCCTGTCGGCGTATATATTACGTACACTGTCGGCAGAAAGTTTGGAAACACAGAAGCAGCTTTTTAACCCACGTGTGGCTCACGATCGGGTCATTTGAGACCCGTAAGACGAATATTGACAATTGTAATTATCTGAATTATCTGTAATTATCTGATGCAGTTTTTATAGCTACAAAGTGTAGATTATTTCTGTTGGATGATGTAAGTTTTATGGTTTTTATAAGTTTCAATTTTGTAGGTTTAATAAGGTTGCATTGAGCTGGAAATAAAGTTAAAATAATAATGATGAAGGGAAACACAAAATTTACACGTGTTCTTGTTTTGATGTGATAGTAAAATTATTTTAAGAAAAATGAAGTTTTGTATGGAAACCAATAGAATCAGTAATGCTGTTTACTCTATGCATGCTTTTTCTTCACATTTTTATCCAATTTATCTTATAAATATTTTATGGATTGTATGACTAGTGAGTTTCTTGTTATATGCATTTCTCCTTACTAATTTCCTGCTAGTAACTTCCGGTAAAGTAAACAGTACTAAAATTAAATTCACTGTATTACACTTTATACCCCGTAGTTCAAATTGTATAAAATGAAATATAAGTTTTGCAATTTCGCCTATTTTCTTATGGACTTGAATCATGTAGAATGAAATACAAATAGCTTTGCCTGTTTTTTTTTACCGACTTGAACTATGTAAAGTGAAATATAAATTGCAACTTTGCCCATTTTCTTATGGACTTGTCCTATATAAAAACTGTAGCGCTTTCAAACTTTCCACGTATAGTGTATATTTCGAGGTATGATATGCACCATCAAAATTTTGAGATCACTTTGCAATCTAACGAAAAAGAAAGAAAACCCTTCGATCAAAAATCCATCGAAGCACAGGAAGCTGTTACTATGTAACAGAAGGATCGATCAAATAAATCGACGAACGATGCGATCTAAAGAGTGATCCCAAAAACTTTTGGACATCAGTGTATAGCAAATTCGAAAGGCTCCTGGGACCAGGGATGTCCCTCGTTGACCCTTTTATTTCTCGCAGAAGGAATTACCTGAACGAACCTCGATCCTGTTTTCTTTCGCCTCGTCCCTCCCCCTTTGCGGCCTGTTTACCTCGTTTCGTTCCGTCGTACGAGGGTGTCCCTTCTATATTTATGCGTCGAGTTCGCAGCTCTCGTTTGGGGGAGAAAGGAATCCGAATGAAACCGGGGACCAGGCCCCCTTACGTTCCACGCCGGGAAATATGACTCGCAAATTACGTCCCCGAGAAACGAGATTTTATTATCAGCTACGTGGATTCGGTCTCGGGAGTTCATTCGGGTCGGACATTTTTCTCCATTCCCGCGGACTTTCATTTCTGTCTACGCACTTTCAGACGAGAAAGATGGCTCCCTCCCTTCTTGCACTTTTCCGCACGAATTTTCAGGGAACAGGTATTGTAGGGAGCTGAAAAGATGGTCGAAGGGTGGTAGTGGCGATCAAAGCACTTTGAATCACTTCAAACAGTATACAGGCGCCCCTCGACTTTCACGCAGTTTTAAAAATTCAATTTTTATGTTTATTATGGAATTTGATAAAAAAGGAAACTCGTATCGAATATTTTATTAGAATCTAATATTACGCAATAAAGTTCTATAAAAATTGATGATCGTCACTTCAGAATATTCCTTTTCTCTTTATTAATTCAGATAATCGAGGTTCTACTAAAAACTATTTAAAAAAAAAAATCATTTCTAACAAAACAGTAAATTGAATAATTAAAAACTAAACAATTCACAGATACTAAACAATTAGCCGTATCCCAAAATAGTTAACAATCCCCACAATAAATTAAATCATAAGAAGAAACAAATTAACTCATCGAAAGAATCAAATTAACTCAATCACAGGAAACAGATTAACCTGCTAAATGGAAGCAAATTAATTCGCAAAAGAGAAGCAAGTTAACAATCCCCACAATAAATTAAATCATAAGAAGAAACAAATTAACTCATTGAAAGAAGCAAATTAACTCAATCACAGGAAACAGATTAACTCTGCTAAATGGAAACAGCAAATTAACTCGAAAAGAGAAGCAAGTTAACAATCCCCACAATAAATTAAATCATAAGAAGAAACAAATTAACTCATCGAAAGAATCAAATTAACTCAATCACAGGAAACAGATTAACTCACTAAATGAAAGCAAAGTAACTCGAAAAAGAGAAGCAAGTTAATAATCTCCACAATAAATTAAATCATAAGAAGAAACAAATTAACTCATCGAAAGAATCAAATTAACTCAATCACAGGAAACAGATTAACTCACTAAATGAAAGCAAAGTAACTCGAAAAAGAGAAGCAAGTTAATAATCTCCACAATAAATTAAATCATAAGAAGAAACAAATTAACTCATCGAAAGAAGCAAATTAACTCAATCACAGGAGACATATTAACTCACTAAATGAAAGCAAAGTAACTCAAAAAAGAGAAGCAAGTTAACAATCCCCACAATAAATTAAATCATAAGAAGAAACAAATTAACTCATCGAAAGAAGCAAATTAACTCAATCACAGGAGACAGATTAACTCGCTAAGTGAAAGCAAATTAACTCTTTAAAAGAGGAGCAAGTTAACTCGTCTTCACCAGTAATCCAGTAACTTAAATGCCCCAACGATATTAATCTCAAAACGTTCAAAGCAAGTTCCTCCTCCTCACCCCCACCCCTGTGCGCCTTCGTTTCACGTGAACCTTCCGCTTTCAAACGTTCGACGCACGGAGGATCCCTGAAGATCCTCCAGATTCAGCGAGCCGTGGCGTGCAAAATACGCTCGGCTGCGTTCATGGCGCGGGTGCCGCCGAAAAAAACCCGGTCGGCATCGGGGCCGGGGAACACGAGCGCGCTGCGTTGGCTCTTGGACGCGTTTTAGCTTCCGCCGGAAGAACGGCTCGAGCTGGCCGTTCGTCGCACCGAGAGGGGCCACTTCGCGAACAGTCGCGGCGTGAAACGAGCCGTCGAAACGCTCTGCGCGATTTCAACCCTCCAACCGTTCTGGCGACGCTTCTCTTCGTTCAACCGTCGGCCGGGGCTGGAAAAACGTTCTTCCGCTTCGAAGTGCCTGCACGACGCGGCGATCAAGGGAGGCGACGCGACGCTTCGCGCCGATTTCACGGGCCCCGGTTGCCTCGCGAAGTGGACGGAGAAAGGAAGCGGCCTCTCGTCGAATCGGGGCTAAAGCGGCTGTTAAACCTGTGCTCATGTGTGCTGGCTTACTTTCAGGCGACTTTGGGTTTCTGCAAAGTGGATCGAGAGTCTTCCTGGTTTGATGCGAGTCCTTTGGGATGCACTGTATTGGGAATGGGGTTTTATATTGCTAGATGAAATAAACTCTTATTTGTGAAATAATACTTAGATAATTTATTGATACTTTTGTATAGCACGAGGAAGGGCAATTTTGACCGCACCTAGCGAGTTTTGTCACAAGACTAGCAGAACGCAGTGGTCGAAATTCTTACAACCCCGTCCGGGTCCTTCAGCCCCTGCAGTTCTGTTTCTCGATGTTTTCGAACTTTCTAAAATGCCGGATGTGGCTTAGCTTCTTGGAAGAAGCCCTTGAGAAAGCACGTTAAGAGAAAGCTGGTTTATGGTTAATTTTTGCTTCGTAGTATTTCTGTATTCAATTTCCAACACACTGCGAGTGGAGTTCAGGAGAATGTACCTAGTGTCCCTATTCGCTTGTATCTTTTATTTATTTATTTTTATTTATTGTTAAACGTGTTCATCTTTATCATTTTCTGACCATTCTATCTCCTTGCAATCCTATTTTCCTTAATGTATCATTCCTTGCAGTGATTACGAAATTGATCGGCTAATTCATTATTACGAATTTTAATTATACTAATTTTAATTATATTATGATTAATAAGAACAATTAAATTATAATCTTCTTCGATTATTATACTTTTAATGAAACTGGCATTTTTAAACAGATTGATTAAATATTCATAGAATTATATTAACCGATTTAATCTCTTAAACCAATTTAATCGCAAATTTACTAATTACTTTTTTAATAAATATTAACATACCGTATTATATTACAATTTGAACTTCATTGTATCAAAATTAAATGTACTCTCCCCTTTCGAATTTTCACGGTAATTAATGCAATTTTCGAATTGGCAAACATCTTCCAGTTAAATAGAAACAGTGTTAGTCCATCGATTTCGCGATCCAGTTTCGAATCAGCCGGTCAGGTTCGGGTTAGGTTCGGATTAGATGCACGTAACCAGTGTCATCCGTGTGCGCAATGGAACGGTTAAACAGGAACAATGGCGTTTTTGAAGGAAGGCTCGTTTGAAAGCGTTAGCGTTAGCCAGCTGTCGTTCTCGATGCCTGCCACCCCGTGTTTATGCTGTCCAAACGGTGCATTAAGTCGCGTGTACACGCGTGATAAATGAGCCGGTGAACGACGCGGCTATTAGTCTTCGTTGTCACGAATTATAGTGGACAAAATTTGTAGAAGTACGGCCACGCACGTTGCCCGGAAATGAAATACTAGAGCGTCCCGTACGGCGCTCGCGTTTCACCGGAAATGCCCTCAACGAGCCCGCACAGAATCGAGTCGAGCGCAGAGAATAGCGTGCAGGGATGAGAAGATGGTCAAGGGAAGGTTTTCTCGATTAAGAGCGTTTCTTGTGAACTCACATTTTTCAACAGAATTATAAGAAATAAGACAGAGCCTCGCCGTTAATGTGTACCTACCGTGTTGTAGGAATTATTATTAATGTTATTACTATTATTATTATTAAATATTAATAATATTATTACTATTATTATCATTATTATTAAATATTATTAAATATTATTAATATTATTACTATTATTATTAAATATTATTAATATTATTACTATTATTATTAAATATTATTAATATTATTACTGTTATTATTAAATATTATTAATATTATTACTATTATTACTATTATTATTAAATATTATTAATATTATTACTACTATTATTATTATTAAATATTATTAATATTATTACTATTATTATTATTATTATTATTATTATTATTATTTGTATCACTATTACTATTATTAATATTATTACTATTACTATTATTAATATTATTATTATTATTATTACTATTATTATAATAGTAATAATGTGATTGATAGCAAAAGTATACCGCACACAGTAATTCCTAACTTTTAAATACCGACAATACAATTACTTCTAACTCAACTTTGCCACGCAGTTCTATATTCAACTCTCAACTCTTTATACAACTCTACAACTCGGTTTTTCATTCAACACTGGTCCTTTCCTCCTTCGAGAAATCCCTTATGCGACTTCCCTTTTCCCATCCCGCTCTCCCTAAAGCCTGACTTTTGTTTAGTCGATCCACACTTTCACTTTTCTGGTCCTCAAAACTACGATGCTACAATAGGTACATACTGTAATTATTTAGCGAAAACGTAACATTAAGGATAATTTCTAACAGAACTTTGCTCTGTATGCATCCTCGTTCCTCAAACAATACGGTTCATCAAACTGAGCCTCGATTTCCCGCCACGGCTCGCGGTTCCATTGTCTCTTCGAAACGGTCTCGTCGCGAACCAGAGATTTCACAGGGTTCGTTCGCGGAAAAACGCTGGGAGTTGCGAGGGGTGACGGGGGTGGAGATGGAGGGGAGGGGACCGTTTTAGAAACCCTCGCGGATGGCGCGTCTTCTGTATCCTCGATTTTTCGGCGAAACGTTTGACGATTTCGCCCGGCGCGGCTGCTGCCTTCACAAACAGCCTCGTTTGCTCGTCGTTACGCCCTCGTTGCTGTAACATAATTCCCGTTTGATGCGGAAAGTGGGGCCTCTGAAACGGAGGGAGAGCCCGCTTAATATCGCTCCACTGCGTTACATATCGCGCACGCCGCGCAAACATGCACGCGCCATTATGGCGGCCCACGGTGGTTCGGATCGGCCAATTTAGCGACATTTTGCGAAAAAATCAACTTCTTCGTATTGATATTTTTTGAACGTGTCTCTGTTCTTAAATGTCTATGGAGAAAAAATAAACTAAATTGATTAAAAATTGTAATTGTAATAAACACGTAAAGTTAGACATTTTAAAAATAGCATTTTTCATCGAAGAAAACAATTAATGTACAGACGATCCTATTTAATGTTTTGTATTTCTCTGTTCTTTAATGGGAAGAACATACTTTTGTCTTAAGAAAACATATTTGCAATTAAATATTGTGATTCATAATATTAATTATATGATGTTGAGTAAAATAAAGAAAGTTGTTGAAATCTTACACAATTGGAAAGGAATATCTTCTGATTTCCAAGAATTCCATATTTTAACACACTTACTAGATAATCTACTACATAATCTTACTACATAATGTTCGCTACTGTACGTATGTACGCGGATACATTTTTCGTTTGAAAATAATAAAAATAAAAGTAAATTTGTAAAGGAAAAGGTCAGAGATTCTTTGTTAACTACTTTCGCACTCGGCAAAAATGTTTTTACTATGACTTTCACGATGTCAAATTTGAAAATTAAATACGGAATTTGTTACGGAATATTTTGATTCAATTTTTTTGGGTCTATCAAAGAGAGGATTTCGTAATTTATTAATTCATAGAATTAGTAAAATTGTTTATTCAATAGCTTTGTAAGTTCCTGTTGTAAATGCATATCAGCATTTCGAATGCGAAGGATTAACACGCATGTTTCAATCATTCCATTTTGCGTTCAAAATCCATTTTCACCTAACTCAGAAATTCTTAACGAAAGTAGAACACGGTTTGGTTGAATAGAATTCGAACCCTGCGGCGTGGTTATCGTGTGTACGAAGAAATCGAAGATGCAGATATGGAAACGAAAAGAAGAAAGGGAACCAATAGCTGAAACGAAAAGTTAAAAATACACGGTATACGATAAAGGATCACGGTAAACAGATCGGGAATGCAAACAAGTGAATCGAGGGGGATGCTTTCGCGTAGTTCCTGCATTCTTTCCTCGATAAACACGATTCGTTCGAAAGCGTAATCGTTTTAAAGCGCCCTGAATGGGGTAATCTGCCCCGATCCCGGCAGAATTTCCGCTGCTTCAGCAGCGAAACCAGTACTCGCGAACATAATAGTCATGATCGGCGCACGCCTCATTAAGGGAAGGTTAATGTACCGTGACGCTTCTGCATTCGCGAAAATTATCGACCTCGCATACCTTCGTTTCTCCGAACCTTATCGACATCGTACACCTCGTTCGAAATCAGACGCAAAAGTAGTTGCACATAGAGGCCGCTCTCGATAAGTGTTGTTGGATACAATTACGCGTACTGAGATCAAGAGGTGGTTTCTATACACATGAATCTAGATCTTCACATGTGAAGGAATGTGATCGAGTGGATGCGAGTTTGGAAAAGTCGGAAGAGTACTTGAGTTGGGCGATTGTCGTGCGAACGCAGAATGTTTCTGAGGCGTGAAAGATGAGAACTTGAGAAAACAGTGCGACTGAGAAATTCTGGGTAGTCGTGCGTAAAGTGAGAAAGGTTGACAATTAGAATGAAAGGAAACGAGTGTTTGGAAGAATATATGTAGGAATGTGATCGAGTGGATGCGAGTTTGGAAAAGTCGGAAGAGTACTTGAGTTGGGCGATTGTCGTGCGAACGCAGAATGTTTGGGCTCGAATGTTTCTAAGGCGTGAAAGATGAGAACTTGAGAAAACGGTGCGACTGAGAAATTCTGGGTGGTCGTGACCGAATGCGTAGAGTGAGAAAGGTTGACAATTAGAATGAAAGGAAACGAGTGTTTGGAAGAATATATGTAGGAATGCGATCGAGCGGATGCGAGTTTGGGAAAGTCTGAAGAGTACTTGAGTTGGGCGATTGTCGTGCGAACGCAGAATGTTTGGGCTCGAATGTTTTTAAGGCGTGAAAGATGAGAACTTGAGAAAACAGTGCGACTGAGAAATTCTGGGTGGTCGTGACCGAATGCGTAGAGTGAGAAAGGTTGACAATTAGGATGAATAGAAACGAGTGTTTGGAAGAATATATGTAGGAATGCGATCGAGTGGATGCGAGTTTGGGAAAGTCTGAAGAGTACTTGAGTTGGGCGATTGTCGTGCGAACGCAGAATGTTTGGGCTCGAATGTTTCTAAGGCGTGAAACATGAGTGTCAAAAAAAGAAGAAGAAGATGGAGAGGGATTCAAGAGTATATTATTTATTAGTTATTATTATACAGCATAACGTGCGTGGACTACACCATGTCGAGAATTCGTGCCAATTATATAACGATTAAAAACAAAAGAATACGATCCGGCGCGATCCCACCGCTGCGAGTCCTGGTGGGGAGACGTGCGCATTCAAACATAAACCGATCACAGCAATATACAATGTATATTTCTAACAATGAGAACTTGAGAAAACGGTGCGACTGAGAAATTCTGGGTAGTCGTGACCGAATGGGTAGAGTGAGGAAGGTTGACAATTAGAATGAAAGGAAACGAGTGTTTGGAAGAATATATGTAGGAATGCGATCGAGTGGATGCGAGTTTGGAAAAGTCGGAAGAGTACTTGAGTTGGGCGATTGTCGTGCGAACGCAGAATGTTTGGGCTCGAATGTTTCTAAGGCGTGAAAGATGAGAACTTGAGAAAACAGTGCGACTGACAAGGGAAGTTTGCGAACCCGGAAATTCAAAAAAATATGAAACTTGGTGTACAGGTAGAGTAAATCATCCATAATACATACCTATTTTTTGTTCGTGCCCAATGTCATTTTCAAGGGGTGATTTCATCCCTTAAAGAGAATGGAGAATTATCTTTCTTCTTGAATATCTCGAGAACGGTGAGAGATATTAAAAAAGAGTTTAGACAAAAGTTGAATGCTATTTTTATGTTTACAAGAATGTATAAAAAGATTTTTCGAAAAATCGATATTTTTTGAGTTACCCCCTCCACCAGACCTTAAATTAATATTGTTAGACGGCTAACAGTCACCTTTCGAGCGCAAAAGGTTAAAGTAATGATTAATTTTTTTTCTCCTGGAACACCATTGTAATTCAGTCGTCTGGGACACCCGTTACAACCGTCCCTGTCTCGAACTCTAATTTTTTCACTTTTTTCACAAAATTCGCGACCCTTGCGCAGAATTCGCAGCCTTGCAAAGTCGCGAGGATCCGCAACGACCCGGAAGTCACGTAAACAGGACCGTCCCGAGAAGTTTCCGCGCCCTGGGACCGAAGTAAGGACATTATCATAGCGCGCTCGCTCTGACTGGCGCAGTTTACTGTATTAAGCGCACGCTGGAGAACGGACAGCGGCGGACGACTGACAATGAGAGGAAAGGGTGGCCGGTCTGGAGACGTGTGAACACGGGGGACACGGGGGCTGGAAAAACCCTTTTATTATTTCGAAATTGGTAATATTATAAAAGTTCATTTGAAATTGGATGTAACTCTGCTTAATAAAAATTTCTCGTAGAGCCAAACATTACGATATGAACTTCACTGTTAATCAAAGAAATTATTTATCTTTTCTCACTGATATAAGCTTGGAAATATGTAAAACAGCTTCAATGTTTTAATTTTGAAACGGTACAGTAGAGTGTCCTGTATCTAAGTTTCAATTACTGGAATAGCCGAATAAAAAGTGTAAAATTCTCAAGTATTGTAACGAACTGTCAATTTTGTTACTTGAAAATTTAAATAAACAAAGTTTAATGCAAAAGAAAGTGATTGTTTTATTATCCGAAAATTCCATAAAAACCTATGTAACTTGTCAGAAAGTTATGGGGTAATTAAATATTATAATAAATGTCAAGTTTGTTACTTTCAAATTTAAGTAAACGAAGTTTAATGCAAAAGAAAGTGATTGTTTTATTATCCAAAAATTCCATAAAAACTTATGTGTCTTGTCAAACAGTTATGGGATCATTAACACTATTCCTACCACAACCGGTCAAATGACCGTTTTTAAAATTTGGATTAGAATTTAATAGATACAACGTAATTGAATCGCCTTCAAACTTTAAACTTTTCCTCAAATATACGTATAATACAGTTTTCAATATTCACTTCTTTTCTCATTGTTTAATTTCTGAGAAAAATTTTCAGTTTGTCTTGCGTGGGAATGTCGCGGTAGGAATAGTGTTAAATATTATAACAAATGTCAAAAGTTATGGGATCAATAAATATTATAACAAATGTCAATTTTGTTACTTGCAAATTTAAATAAACGAAGTTTAACACAAAAGTAAGTGATTGTTTCATTATCCGACTGCTACTGTATTATTTTATTTTCTCCATTACTAATGACACAGAATTAGTTTTTCACTCTCCGTTGCATCCTACCAATGAAATAACAAAGCTGAGGTGTTAAATAACAAAGATTATGTCATATTGCACAAACTTCATTTTCACTTGGAGATTGCTGGCTTCATTTTCGCTTGGAGATCTGCTTGCAAGTTAACATCCCGACGATACCTTACCGATGTACAAGCCACAAAACTATGAAAGTGGAAACGAGCGACCAGGAGAGGCGACGAAAGGGGCGGGGAATGAGAAAGATGGCAGCTAATGAAAGAAGCGAGTTCGAGGTGCAGGGTATCAAAGAGTATATTAAAGTAATATTTTGTCAGCGTTCCTTTGTTCCCGCGAACTTGAAGCCGTTTCAACGGAAGACGTGGTTAAAGTATGGATGAGCTACGGCTTGAAATAACGCGCGTGTTATTGAATCCCTTATAGATCCCCATAAAATTAAAACGTGATCGACGACATTGAACGTACTGTGCGTCGTGCAATTTGGTAAATTTGGCATTCGTAACGGCACAGGAGTGAGAAAGGTGCAACATTCGATTCTCTTTTAACGAAAAGTGTAATTGTTAACCCTTTGAGCGCTGAATACTCTTGGCCTAAGTGCTTCGAAAGGACTGCGCATTATTCCTGGAGACGGAGTGTTGTTACTTGTAGACTGACAATCGTGTTGTAGTAAGCGAAAGATTGAAAAAATTGGCAAACGTATATTTTCGTCCATGGTCTCTATAAGCAATCTTCGTCAGCACTGAAAGGTTAACGTCGAAACGTGTGGCCACGGAGAAAGACATAAGTTGAAGAAAATAGAAATTGACAAACACATATTTTCGTCCATGGCCCCTACAAGTAGCCTTCGTTACCACTAAAACGTTAACGTCGAAACGTGTGGTCATGGAAAAAGTCACAAGTAGAAGAAAATAAAAATTGACAAACGCATATTTTTGTCCATGGCCCCTACGAGCGACCTTCGTCAGCACTACAAGATTAACGTCGAAACGTGTGGCCACGAAAAAAGTCACAAGTTAAAGAAAATAAAAATTGACAAACACATATTTTCGTCCACGGCTCCTACAAGCAACCTTCTTCAACACTAAAAGGTTAATGTCGAAACGTGTGAGTACGGAAAAAGTCATAAGTAGAAGAAAATAAAAATTGGCAAATACATATATGCGTCCATAGTCTCAACGAACAACTTTCTTCAACACTAAAAGGTTAACGTCGAAATGTGTGGCCACGAAAAAAGTCACAAGTTAAAGAAAATAAAAATTGACAAACGCATATTTTGTCCATGGCCCCTACGAGCGACCTTCGTCAGCACTACAAGATTAACGTCGAAACGTGTGGCCACGAAAAAAGTCACAAGTTAAAGAAAATAAAAATTGACAAACACATATTTTCGTCCACGGCTCCTACAAGCAACCTTCTTCAACACTAAAAGGTTAATGTCGAAACGTGTGAGTACGGAAAAGTCATAAGTAGAAGAAAATAAAAATTGGCAAACGTATATTTTCGTCCATGGTCTCTATAAGCAATCTTCGTCAGCACTGAAAGGTTAACGTCGAAACGTGTGGCCACGGAGAAAGACATAAGTTGAAGAAAATAGAAATTGACAAACACATATTTTCGTCCATGGCCCCTACAAGTAGCCTTCGTTACCACTAAAACGTTAACGTCGAAACGTGTGGTCATGGAAAAAGTCACAAGTAGAAGAAAATAAAAATTGACAAACGCATATTTTTGTCCATGGCCCCTACGAGCGACCTTCGTCAGCACTACAAGATTAACGTCGAAACGTGTGGCCACGAAAAAAGTCACAAGTTAAAGAAAATAAAAATTGACAAACACATATTTTCGTCCACGGCTCCTACAAGCAACCTTCTTCAACACTAAAAGGTTAATGTCGAAACGTGTGAGTACGGAAAAAGTCATAAGTAGAAGAAAATAAAAATTGGCAAATACATATATGCGTCCATAGTCTCAACGAACAACTTTCTTCAACACTAAAAGGTTAACGTCGAAATGTGTGGCCACGGAAAAAGTCACAAGTTGAAGAAAATAAAAATTGGCAAACGCATATTTTCGTCCATGGACCCTACGAGCGACCTTCATCAACACTAAAAGGTAAACGTCGAAACGTGTGAGCACGGAAAAAGACATAAGTAGAAGAAAATAAAGTTGACAAACGCATATTTTCGTTCATGGCCCCTACAAACAACCTTTTTCAACACTAAAAGGTAAACGTCGAAACGTGTGGCCACGGAGAAAGACATAAGTTGAAGAAAATAGAAATTGACAAACGCATATTTTCGTCCACGGCTCCTACAAGCAACCTTCTTCAACACTAAACGGTTAACGTCGAAACGTGTGAGTACGGAAAAAGTCACAAGTTGAAGAAAATAAAGTTGACAAACGTATATTTTTGTCCATGGTCCCTACAAGTAGCCTTTGTCAACAATAAAAGGTTAACGTCGAAACGTGTGAGTACGGAAAAAGTCATAAGTAGAAGAAAATAAAAATTGGCAAACGCATATATGCGTCTATAGTCCCAAAGAGCAACTTTCGTCAGACGCATATATGCGTCCATAACACTCAAGAGATTAAATCAGAGACAATGCATTAAATGGCATTGTATCGGTGTAGCGTTCTCAGGGTTAAGTTTTTCGAACTTAATCGAAGTAACCCTATAACCCTTTGTGTACCAGGGAACGCGATCGCGCACCTCTGAAATTTTTCTTAATAAACTGCAAAAGTTTGAAACTTTATTTATATATTTTGCGATCCAAATTATACTCTAAGTCTTTTTTATACCCTTTATACCCTAAATGATCGACAATGAAAATAACCCATGCTCCGTTTCTTCGACTGCGTTAAACAATGCGTGCGATCGGCAACAATTAGGCTAAAGAAAGGAATCGGCCCGATCAAAGTCCGTCGTGTGTGCCCTATCCCAACAACGGTGAACCGGGTGAATCGAGATCGTTAATATTTCATGAACGGGGTGGGCGTGACCCCGTGTAATTCCCCATAATTCAGAATCGAACGGTGTTGCTTGCTGTTCCCGGTCGATTGTAGGTCGACGAGCAGAAGCTGGTCGCGGAGCTGCGACGGCGTGCTCATCGATAATCGATCCGCGAAATATTGAAATTCCGATTGCACCCGTCGGGAGAGAGGGAGGGGGAGGCAGAGAGTGATCGGGGAAGTTTGTTAGCGTTATCTCGGTTTCCTTTTTGCCGTCCGCTAATGGGATTCCGAGCAATAACACGCGGCCCCGTCCATTACCTGGCCGAAAATTGTTTATTTATCGGGGACCGCGGGTGCACCGATCCTGATCGACTCTGCTAACGACACGTAACCCTCTCCCCACTCTCTCTCTCTCTCTCTCTCTGTTTCTCCTTTCTCATATACCACCCCTCTTTCTCTTCCTCTCTCGTATACCATTTCTCTCTCTCTTTCTCTCTCTCTCCCCCCTCTGCTCTCTCTCTCTCTCTCTCCTTTCTCATATACCACCCCTCTTTCTCTTCCTTTCTCGTATACCATTTCTCTCTCTCTTTCTCTCTCTCTCTCTCTCTCTTTCTCTCTGCTTTTTCCACTCTCGTATACCATCTCACCCACTTTCTCTCTCTCTCTCTCTTTCTCTCTCGACTCTCGTATACTATCTCTCTCGCTTTTTCTCTCTCGACTCTCGTATACTATCTCTCTCGCTTTTTCTCTCTCTCTCCACTCTCGTATACTATCTCTCTCGCTCTCTCTTTCTCTCCTCTCTCGTATACCATCTCTCTCTATTTGGGAATGCGGCGAAACTTTAATTAATTCCCCTTTTAATTAATGCGCTGCTGTCTCTGATTTTCGGCTTTATTATGCATTATACGTTGCTTCCTGCCGATCCCGCTGCCCCTGTGCCCCCGCGATCGGCAAACTTTACAGACGCCCCCCCCCCTCCCCGGAAACAAAAAATATTTGCTCGACAGTAATTAGGATAATAAACGTTGTCCCCGCGAATTTAATTTACTTCGCTTTCCGAATTCCCTTTAACCTTGGAACGATCGGAGATTAACCGGGTATTCGTTAGAGGTGACGAGGGTTCGTTCAATTTTTTTGCATAACAATGAATCTGGTAGGGAAAAAGATTGGAATAAATTCAGGTCTTTATTGTTGATCGATGTTTTAAAGTCGAATTTATGTTTTATTTGGATATTGCAGGCGACTACTTGAAGGTTAATTTTTGTATTGCAATATTTGGTTACAATTAAATACCAATACTGTGTACCTGCTCACTGCAAGATTCGACTTTAACTTTTTCTCTATTCTCATAACGATATAGGTGTGTCAAATGATCAAGTGATATCTTTGATCAAATCTAATTTCAAAATTACTCTTTCATTATTTTTCTAATAACGTTCATTTTCAATATTTTCTGAATTTTCTGATTAACTGATAAAATCTGGATTGGCAATAATAAGATCGGTGAAATGAAAAATATAATAAGTGAAAATATTTGATAAGTCTAACTTTTCATGCACAAAGAATACAGAAAAATTGAAAATTGAAGAATTTCCTTTCTTTCTACAAATCGAACTTAATTACATCGAGTAAAGGTTGAAATTTTCTTTTCTTCGATTCCTGTTTCAACATTTCCATTATCGATTTTCGCTAACGCTGGTTGAAGTGTAGTAAACTAACAAAATTCATGGAGTGGGGTTGAAATGCCAAGGAAGAGGAACAGAGCAGGTGACGAGTTGCGACGTTTAAGCTTTTCACGGCTCGGAACAACGTTACCAAGCTTGCTGACACAAAACTCGAAAAGGGTATCGTTTTATCGCCATGGGCAAGGGAAGGACGATCAGAGAAACTTTTTCATCAGATTTATGGAAGAACGCCTTGAGCCGTATTTTTACATTTCTCTGCAAACCCGTTCAGTGGTCAAAGCTTCGTAAACTCTGTCCTTAACACTGAATTTACGGACATTTCTTGTACATCTATTTATTGAGAATGAGGTTTTATATTGCTAAATGAAATGAATTCTTATTCAAAATAAGAATAATAATACTTTGATGCTTTATTATTACTTCTGTAGGCAATTTGCGGATTAGGGCGGCATTTGCATAAGGAGATCGGCATTTGTATAAGGAGAGCGGCAAAGATTAATAGCAAATGCCGATTGCCATTGATTTCTTTGAGCGGCCCGCGTATCAAAGTCAAGGTGTCGCCGCGTTTTCTTTTCGGCGCCGCTTCAAACATTGCCGCGTTTGAAAGAATAAAGGGTCGCCGCCGTAAATCGGATCAAAGAAGATGCGAACAGCAGATATTCCAAATGCAAAAGCGTCACCGAGGTTTGCACCAAGTGGGGATATCGAAGGCGGGCACTTTTTTTGAAGGTCCTGATTGGCGAAGGCAGGAACCGCCTATCAGGTTAGAGGCAAATAAATAAGGAACCTCGCGAGATCTCTCATCTCTCGTTAATCGTTCAACGTTAATTGTTAATCGTTCGTTGTATCATCTTGTTGTAATAATCACCGTCGTAATAGTTGCCGTTTTAGAGACTATCCTGACAGTAGTCTATGTAGAAAAACCGTTCGGTCAATAAATAATTCCTACACTTCTATGTAACACGAGCATATATTTAACAGATAGGTATTATTATAGACATTTCTTTACAATTTTAGGAAGGCGGAACTGAGTAGTCATGAAAATATAGAAGCATCCAAGCAAGAGAAATGCCGGTGATTCCGGATTCATGAATTCCTTCTTCCTCGCTAGGTGAAACGTACGTCCCTACCAGATAGCTTCCTTAAATATGCTCTAGCCATGGTTAGCAGCCAAAATCGTTATCGTTATCGTAAACAGTCATTTGCTGACAGCACGATCCAGTGCAGCGACGGCAAAGACACTCTACTATTTCATGTATAACGGGGAATTTAACCCTTTCGTTATGATGAACGTAAGTACGCCATCGTCCAAAATTTTGAAATTGCTTTCCGACTTATGTTTGGCAAAATTTCAGATAATTTATTAGTGTGTGTCGTTATATTATAAAGTAATTGCAAATATGGCAATTTTTTTCAAATTTAAAATTTAATTTAAAGATATTAGTGTAACATTTACTATTTGATTTATAATTTGATCATCGTTAAATTTTATTTATATATTAAATGAATATCTCTTTAAATGAATAACTTCTTCAATTTTTTTCTAAATTCTCTAATCAATATAACTTCTACTTAACGATCACATTTCAATTAAATGGAAAATATAATAGAGGAAAAATATTTCATCAATTTCAGGAGTTAGTGTTTCTGTCGAATTATAATTTCGCCTTCAACTCGTACTAACTCACTCGTTTTAACTTAATTTATTCTCATTTTCCATTAATTCTATCCACTCTTTAAGCTGTTACAAGTACCTATTATAAATCTAGTCTTATGAGCTTAAAAATTTATATCAATAACTAAAAAATGTAATAATGGAAACTGTATAAATAAACTATTGAAAAGTTTATTTCTGATTGTTTTACTTTTATTATTATTATTTTTAATTTTAATATTTTTTGCTTTTTAGCAAAAGTTGTTAATAACAACAGATATTCCACAATATGCACTTATTACGAGAAGCATGTACGTAGTTATATGTATTGCGTGCAGTACTAATAGAAATATTGAATAAGTATCATTTTTTCATAAATCACGATATTGTAGTTTTCTATATTTACATAAAAAATGCGAATGCAATTTGAAATGGAAAATTACTAGTAAACACATACATATATCGATGAGTGCTCGTACTAACTATTGTAGTTTTTTATATTTACATAAAAAATGCGAATGCAACTCGAAATGGAAAATTACTAGTAAACACATACATATATCAATGAGTGCCTCGAGCCTCGAATGATCATCGATACAGTGATCTGTAGGAATGCGATCGAGCGGATGCGAGTTTGGGAAAGTCTGAAGAGTACTTGAGTTCGACGATTGTCGTGCGAACGCAGAATGTTTGGGCTCGAATGTTTCTAAGGCGTGAAAGATGAGAACTTCGGAAAACAGTGTGACTGAGAAATTCTGGGTGGTCGTGACCGAATGCGTAGAGTGAGAAAGGTTGACAATTAGAATGAAAGAAAACGAGTGTTTGGAAGAATATATGACAGGGAAAATGCGAGCGCGAGGCAGAAAGTATTGGGCGGTGAAGACAGAAAGGTTTGGTTGTGAACGTAGAAAGAGTGTTAAAGTTGCTAAGTTGTAAAGTCGTTTAAGTTGTTTTGTTAAATTGTTTTAAATATATTGTTATTAAGTTTTAATCGCTTCACTTTTATTTTTCACACCTGAATTCCATCTTCTGTTCTACATTTTATAGAACATTTCCTATAGATCTACATCCGCGAGAATCTCTAGTCTCGAGCGAACATGTATCAGTGAAATATCGGTGTGAATAAAAAATGACTACTCGCAGGGTTAAACGAAACCACGTTTACGAAACCTTTGTAACGCGCAACAGAACAAAATAGTGGTCGCTTCGTATCCAATTTCCAAGGCGTGCACGACTTCCGCCAGGAGGAAGGCTCTGTGCGAAACGGAAACGGGGCAACCGAACATCACCCTCGGCGAACGTTCAATTTCTGTCGGCGGAAAGCAGCATTTCCCGCGGCGTAACCCTCTCAAAGGTGAAATTTTTCGAGACAACGAAAGAGAGGCGGCGAAGGCGAATTCCGGAGACCGGTCGAAGGAGATCGAGGCGTCGCGGGGCAATTTTCGCGAGGCGCCGCGCCAGACGTCGCGAGGCCGTGTTTGTAGAAATCGAACTGTCAGTATTTCCGCGGATATTCCTTTGACGAAGGGCACCGCGGTCAATTGTGCCGGCAAACAACGAAACAACCTCGTTCTTGTACCGTTTTTCGTTTTTCGATCACTCGCGCTGTTCGTTTGAAAGCCGGCGACCGAAGGACTCGAGATCTCTAGAGAACAGATCTAGAGAGAACGATTGAAATGGAACACATTTTACTTTTCGATTGGTTGGTATCGTGCAGAGTTGGGGGAAAGTATTGTAGGAATACGATCGAGTGGATGCGAGTTTGGGAAAGTCTGAAGAGTGCGCTTAAGTTGGGCGATAGTCGTGTGAACGTAGAATGTTTGGAAAATGGGAGGTGGGAGAGGGAAGTGGACAGTTGGAAGGTGAAGGGAAAAATTCGGGAAAGGGAATTTATTAACAGAAGGGTGGTGGTCACCCGGATGGATTAGGCTCTGAACTAGAGGATATGCGATGGTCAGGCTTAGGTTCTATGGTTATAAACTAGAGCCAGTTTCTATAATACTATAACGAATGATTGATTTCTAACATATGTCAAAGGGTTAATTAACCCTTTGTACTCGAGAGGTGACTGTTAATCGTCTAATGTTACTAACTTCAAAAATTTTCAAATTTGAAATATTTACTAAGATTCACCTATATTATAGGTCATTTAGTTTAATTAAGTAATATATTAAAATTTACATATATGACTATTTAACCTCTGAGCCCAACTAATAAACAAACTAATTAAAGTCTGAAAATTTGTGAAACTATCATTTGGTGACTAACAGTCACCTCTCGAGCGTAAAGGATTAACCCATTAAATACCAATGTATTTAATACATTAGATTTTCCCGTTCTAAATCCCAATATTCCCATTTGAAAACAAATATAAAAGCGAATTATTTGCAGTTTCATTTGGTTAAATGATTTTTAATTATTTTTTACGTGTTTCTTATTGTGTATATTCTCCAAAAAATCTGTCCAAAAATATAGAAAAAAGTTGGTACTTAACGGGTTAATTAATTTGTTTCCTTTGACCCGTTGGTCTTAAACTTATGTCCGCTACTGTACCTATCCGTTCGCGTAAACGGAAACACGAGGCTGGGCGAGAACGCGGCCACGAGAAACGGAGCGAAGCAGAAAATATAGAAGCAAGCACCCAAGCAGCGAATGCACGGCGGATGATGAAGTCGTCGTTTATACTTTATATCGTATGCATGAAAATTTCGGATCCCGAGAGTCACCGTTATTGCGCCACGGGGAAGATACCGGCGCGCGAAGGCTGCATTCTTTATGGATACGGATAGCGGGGCGCCGCGGAAACCGCGATATATCCGCGAGCGCCGCGACGGCTTACACCGTGTTAAGCCCTGCGTCGCGGCGCTGGAGGGGAGACGCTTCGGAAGCGTTCCCAGGCCCGAGTTTTCCGCGGCAAGACAGATCGGCCGGGAAGCAAGACGGATATTCGCGGCGCGGCCGCTGTTGAGGAACTACAGTGGCTCCAAAAGGTATTCGTACACTATGTCACAAATAAATTTGTTTAACCCTGAAATTCTGAGTCTGATAGAGGTATTTGATAAAACTTTGTGGGTATGTAGATCGTAATGGTATAGGTATGAATTAATCTCTTGTTTTCATCTGAATGCCATTTTAAAGGTATTCGTACACTATGTCACAAATAAATTTGTTTAACCCTGGAATTCTGAGTCTGATAGAGGTATTTGATAAAACTTTCTGGGTATGTAGATCGTAATAGTATACGTATAAATTAATCTCTTGTTTTCATCTGAATGCCATTTTAAAGGTATTCATACACTATGTCACAAATAAATTTGTTTAACCCTGAAATTCTGAGTCTGATAGAAGTATTTGATAAAACTTTGTGGGTATGTAGATCGTAATGGTATAGGTATGAATTAATCTCTTCTTTTCATCTAAATGCTAATTTAAAAGGTATTCGTACACTATGTCACAAATAAATTTGTTTAACCCTGAGATTCTGAGTCTGATAGAGGTATTTGATAAAACTTTGTGGGTATGTAGATCGTAATGGTATAGGTATGAATTAATCTCTTGTTTTCATCTGAATGCCATTTTAAAGGTATTCGTACACTATGTCACAAATAAATTTGTTTAACCCTGAAATTCTGAGTCTGATAGAGGTGTTTGATAAAACTTTGTGGGTATGTAGATCGTAATGGTATAGGTATGAATTAATCTCTTGTTTTCATCTGAATGCCATTTTAAAGGTATTCGTACACTATGTCACAAATAAATTTGTTTAACCCTGAAATTCTGAGTCTGATCTTTCAAATAGAAAATGTTTAATTTTTAATACTCTATCGCCCTGTCATAAAAAAAGAACACAGAAAAGCTTGTATTCAAAGCGTGAAAAATTGCTGAAACTTTGAGATTCGTTGTCAGCTCCCTTAAAAGATATTTTAATGTGTGAGCGGTCATTAAAGTGTTAATAAGTGTTATACAATGCCCGCCACTTAAAATCGTACACCTAGCGATTCGACAAATTTCCTTTCATAAAACATAGAAACTGCACTTTCTATAATAACCAAACATTCTTAAAAATAGTATACAATTTGCATAAGATACCTATGATCGTTAAAACAACGTATAATTTCATTTCCCAAACAGAATATAATTTTTCTCAGTCTAGAGAGGGCTGTTTCTCAACTGTTAATGAATGTTATACAATGACTGCCACTTGAAATCGTACACCCAGCGATCCGACGAATTTCCTTTCATGAAACATGAAAACTGCACTTTCTATAATAACCAAACATTCTTAAAAATAGTAGACAATTTGCATAAGATACCGTTAAGACACCCAATATCGTTAAAACAACGTATAATTTCATTTCCCAAACAGAATATAATTTTTCTCAACCTAGAGAGGGCTGTTTCTCACCGTTTCGCGACAATTAACGTTATTGGCTCTCCTCCTCGCGCGAAGGTTAACGCGTTTCGAGCATAATTGTTACGTTCTTGCCCGGTTTCTTTCTGCCCTGGCTCGCGACAGCCGCTTTTTCCACGTGCCCCGCGACACGACACGTTTTATCGCGCGAAAAATGAAGACGAAGGAGAGGGCCCCGCTCTTTTTCGCCCGTTGTCGAGCATAATTGCGTGGAGAAGAGAAGCGAGCTTGTAACGCGAGGCGATGCTGCACGGGCAACAACGGGAAACATTTGCATTCACGGTTCTTGTCGTCCCGGCTCCGCTCGTGTTTTCGTGTGAAAAAATGACGCGACACGGGGTTTGCGGGTCGAGGGAGGGTGGAGAATGCACGGGACGCTCTGTTTCTGGTTCACTCGAGCCGCTTCCGCTCTAAACGCCGCGATAGAAAGCAGAGACGCTGTTGGCGGATGCAGCTTATCGTCGATCATCGTTGAACCGCGGATTTTATGCAGATACAGCGGTGGACAAAAGTTTAAGACGAAAGAGTCAAGGAAAATAAATTAACACTATTCCTACCGACACTTCACGTATACCTATTCCCACTTAAGTCAGGCTACAAATTTTTCTCAAAAAATAAATAATAAAAATAGAAGTGAATATTGGAAAATGCATTATACGTATGTTGGAGGAAATGTCTGAAGTTTAAAGGCGATTTAATTACGTTGTATATATGAAATTCTAATTGAAATTTAAAAAACGGTCATTTGATTGGTTGTGGTAGGAATAGTGTTAATTGATTTATAAGAAATAGCACAATAAAGAAAATTTCTACTATAGGGACTATTGGAATTGGGTTCTTTTGGGGGCAAAAATTAACGAAGTTTTTGGAATTCCTGAAACGGTTGAGATTCCTAAAAAAGATTAAAATTTTTGGGAAACATCAAAATTTTTGGGAAGGATCGAAAAGAGATCAAAATTTCCAAAATTTTCGCTTTTAGAAAATTCCTTGTGAGAAAAGGAATAGGACGGTGCGAGTATTAAATATTAGGTCTACGTAAAAATTCCAATCGTCCTTTATTGTGAACACGTATCTATGTATTCTTCACCACGTTTATGATTCATCGTTATCGAAATATTTGTCTTCTGTTAGAAATTGAATACAGAAATACTACGAAGCAAAAATTAACCAAGAAGTAGCATTCTCTTAACGTATTTTCTCAAAGGCTTCTTCTTAGAACCCAAGCCACATCTGGCATTTTTGAAAATTTGAAAACGTTAAGAAACAGAACGAAGGGGCTGATGGATCTAAATAGAGTTGTAGGAATTTCGATCATTGTGTTTTGCTAGCCTTATGACGAAGCTGGCAAGGTTTTATTATATCATAATAAAGCAAGGTTCGGTCACAGTTGTCCTTCTTCGTGCTACAGTAGCGGACAAAAGTTTAAGACAATAGAACAAGGAAAAATATAGCTTTACAGTATGCAGATATTGTTTATCTATCTATTTTTATCGTCATTATGGTAGAACACTATTTATAGATTAATATAGAATACGATTTTTATTTATCGTGCTATTTCTTATTAATTAATTAATTTACAGTAGCGGACAAAAGTTTAAGACTACAGGACAATGTAGAGCATAGTTTTATATGGTAGAACACTATTTATAGATTAATATAGAATACGATTTTTATTTATCGTGCTATTTCTTATTAATTAATTAATTCGTTTTCTGTCATCCTTTGGTCATCAACTTTTGTCCGCTACTGTATACAATAAAGTATTATAATATTTCAAATAAGAGTGTATTTTATTTAAGCAATATAAAACCCCATTTCCAATACCCGTACTCACTCAATCGCATTTCTGCAGTAATCCAATCGTTCCGCGGATTTCGATCCTCCGCGAACATTCATAACCCTCTAACCCGGAGCCGTACAAATCGAATCCAGAGAAAGAGCGTCTTAGCCCTGCCCGCTGATCCGCTACGTAACAAAGAAGACGAAAGGGATTCCATCGAGAACGATCGCCAATCCGTTCCGTTTTAATTCGTCGATGAACGAGGGTGCTCGCCCGGAACAGATAAATTTCAATCGCCGCGGATTGTTCCCCTATCGTCGTTTTTTTTAAAAAAAAGACCTCCTCCTCGATAGGTCTATCGATGGCTGTGTGCAACAGGTGCCAACCCCGCCCACAATCACCCTGGTTCTTGCGCGTCATAGCGTGACAGGCGGCGGTAACAAAAAATTTCTGATAATGCTCGCCCTCTCCCACCCTCGGCTTAATCAATTGCCTACAGAGTAATTGTACCTGTTGGAAATTGAATACAGAAATACTACGAAGCAAAAATTAACCATAAACCAGCTTTCTCTTAACGTACTTTATCAAGGGCTTTTTCGAAGAAGCTAAGCCACATCTGGCGTTTTAGAAAGTTCGAAAATATCGAGAAACAGAACAAAAGGGGCTATGGTTGTAAGAATTTCGGCCACTGCGTTCTGCTAGTTTTGTGACAAAATTCGTTAAGTGCGGTTAAAATTGCCCTTCCTCCTGCTATATAAAAGTATTAATAAATTATCAAAGTATTATTTCACAAATAAGAGTTCATTTCATTTAGCAATATAAAACCCCATTCCCAATAGTACCGTTCCCTGTTGAAGGGTAGACACGGTTAACACGTTCCGTGCCACGTGGGGTGTATACACCACACGAAAAACTTTCCGTTCAAGCCATTCGGTGGGTATTCTCATTGTGAAGTGAAGAATTTTAAAAAAATTTTAATCTTGGTTTTGTATTATTGAAAAATTGAAAGGCGTGTGTAAGTCAAAACATTGTTTAATCGTAAAAGTGTGGATCGTATACGCCTCACACGGTCTGAATGGAAAGTCTTGAAAAAACGGCGTGGCACAGAATGTGTTAGTACATTGTGTACGAGTGACGAGATATCTCGTTTTAATATTGTAGGAATGCAATTGAGTGGGTATGATTCTAGAAAAATGTGAAGTGTAATTGAGTCGAGCGATAGCCGTGTGAACGTAGCATATTTGGATTAGAGAATTTTTGAGGCGCGAAAGATGAGCACTTGAGAAAACTGAGCGATTGAGGAAGTTTTGGGTGAATGTGACCGAATGCATCGAATGAGAAAGGTTTAGAATTAGAAAGAAAGGAAATAAGTATTTGGAAGAATACAGTAGCGGACAAAAGTTTAAGACCAAAGAGTCAACGAAATTAAACTAATGTAGGAATGCAATTGAGTGGGTATGGTACTAGGAAAATGTGAAGGGTAATTGAGTCGAACAATAGCCGTGTGAACAGTAGAATATTTAGACTTGAGTGTTTCTAAGGCGCGAAAAATGAGCACTTGAGAAAACGTTGCAACTGAGGAATTTTTGATGAATGTGACCGAATGCATCGAGTGAGAAAGGTTTAGAATTAGAAAGAAAGAAACGAGTATTTGGAAGAATACAGTAGCAGACAAAAGTTTAAGACTAAAGAGACAACGAAATTAAATTAATATTGTAGGAATGCAATTGAGTGGGTATGATTCTAGAAAAATGTGAAGTGTAATTGAGTCGAGCGATAGCCGTGTGAACGTAGCATATTTGGATTAGAGAATTTTTGAGGCGCGAAAGATGAGCACTTGAGAAAACTGAGCGATTGAGGAAGTTTTGGGTGAATGTGACCGAATGCATCGAATGAGAAAGGTTTAGAATTAGAAAGAAAGGAAATAAGTATTTGGAAGAATATATGGCGGGGAAAATGCGAAGGTGTGGTAGAAAGAGTTTGACTGTGAAGGCAAAAAGAGTTTAATTCTGAAGGAAGTAAGAACATCGTAGTTGCTAAGTTGAAAAGTTGTTTAAATTGTTACTATTAAATTGTTTTAAATGTATATTTATTAATATTCCAATCACTTCACTTTATTGTATTTTGATCACTGTATATATTCATTTTTACTATTATCACGGTAGAATACTATTTATTAATTAGCATATAATACGGATTTTTTTTTATCGCACTATTTTTTATAAATCAATTAATTTAGTTTCGTCAACCCTTTGGTCTTAAACCTTTGTCCGCTACTGTACATATCATAGTAATCGTTCGAACGACAATTATGTATGTGTGGCGGTACCCTGGAAAGTGTCGAAGAAAATAATAGTAATTAAAACGGCTGTAGGGAAATGCCTACAGCCGACCAATAAACCTTTTTTACCACTTCATTTTACCTGGGCCTCGAACACCGAGGGTCCGAGCGGGCGACCATTTTTGTCCGCGCGGAGTCCCAGGTTTCCTTCGACAATTTCCAGGGTGCTACCACCTCCACCGAAAGTACAGCCAGCCCTTGGCGGGGGGCTACAGTATATAATGACCATTTTTTGGGAGACACAAAAAAGTACGTCCTCAGTTTTCCAATAAGCGTCAGGCCTATTCATTTTATATTTTGTTATTCATATTGTTATCCGTTATTTTGTTTCGTTGAATAAATCGTTATTTGTTTCTGTTACTATATTTTATTATTTCAACGCACATACCACCTCATATGCTTAATTCGAAACAATTTTCTACCTCGAAGTATCGATCTTCGGGACCAGCCCGTAACCCTATCGAGCAACAGGTACCGTTTTTCTTCTTTGCCCGTCCGAATCTTGTTTCCCGGTCGGCGTCACGATGATTGATGATCGATATGGAGTAACGTGGAAATTTAATATCAACATTATACCGATGAAAGCGGAGCACTCCGGAGATTCAGCGATTGAGCAGTGATCAGGGGAATGATAAGCGACCCAATTTCGATACACTGTCCGTATCGTTTATTTTTAAACCTCATCAACTTAACCCTTTGCGGTCGGTGCCGCCGCTATGGCGGCATTTCAAAACTGTCGTAGAAATCGGTGTCGCCGCTTCGGCGGCATGATCACATCTCGAAAGAGTAATCCAGAAAAACTTAGATTAACAGAATGCTAGCCATTTCAGACGTCTCACGCATTATTTTACCATCGACAAATATATAAGTAAATAGAAATCAATTTATAAATAAATAAAAATATAATAAATTATAAATTGAATTTCAAAGTTTAGTAAGAAATAAACATTCCAATTATTCAGGATTTCAAGGTAGATTCGTTGGCGATATTAACGGTTTGAGGCTTTGATTTTATATGAAAACCATTGCCGCTCAGCCATGATAACCGGGCGTTTATCTGAAGTCCGAAAAGGACATCGGTGCGCTATCTTTCCCAAACAAGTCTTGCCGTACAGCGGAAGACGAGACAATGCCAAAAAGCTAACTCTTTCTGCTTTTATGCAGTGTAAGCCCTATTAAACGTTACAAATCAGCATCAACATAGTGTGTGATTTTAAATGTAGATATACCCACCTTAAATCGCTTAGAAAACAATGACTCCGAAAAGCTAAATTCGCCCAGACTTGCTGGTAGTCCCAGCCCAAAGGGTTAAACCCCTTCCGGATTAGTCGAGCAGAAAAATCGGAATTTTTTGCATTTCTATTTTCAAATACTTCTCGACATAAAATCTCATCAGTGCAATCGCGCTGCTTGGGACTCAAACGGTTAATATTGTTGTTATTTGTTATAACGAAATTGATAAAACATTTGATGGACTCAAATGTATATTTGCTTGTGGTTGTACACGCTGTAATTCGTTCAAAATTCAAATGGTACAACTTGAGCAACCTTACCCTACCATACTCGTGACGTGATCACCGAAAATTCGTTCACCAGCATTGAACGAGCGACGCGGATGGAACGTTTCAATTCGACACGCTCCGGAACAGCGTCGAACGATTTAATCTGTCGAACGTATCGTCGCTCGTCCATCACGGATCATTTTCATCCGGATTCGATCGGAAAATACGCCGGCGGACGCGTTTATGCACGGATTCCTCGTCGAAGACTAGGCCGGGCTGTGCAACGCGTGTTTGCTCGACAAATTTGCGCGAGCGTATTGTTGATCGACGCGGGCGTTACGCGCGACCGTTCCCTGCGAAAGAAACTTCGGCTTCCCTGCACTCTTTTCCATATTTTGTCGACTGATACCACGGGCCTGCCAGTTTTTCAACTTTTCTCTTTTACGCCGTTCCAACGCTACAGGGATGATTCTCTTGTGTATGCGCGTCGTAGGTACAGTAGCGGGCGAAAGTTTAACCCTTTGCCTTAACACTTTGCCGTCCGGCCCGTTTGTAACCATTTCTTCGCTTGACGCCGGCAGAACTGATCATGTTACTTCGCTTGTCGCCGGCTGTTTTTGGGGAGATTGGGAAATGATAAATTTCAAGTTTTACTAATCTCATCGGTAGTTGTCACGAGTTTTCAATCAAAATTCAATTCAAAAAATGTACATATGTGTAGGAATGCGATCGAGCGGATGCGAGTTTGGGAAAGTCTGAAGAGTACTTGAGTTGGGCGATTGTCGTGCGAACGCAGAATGTTTGGGCTTGAATGTTTCTAAGGCGTGAAAGATGAGAACTTCGGAAAACAGTGTGACTGAGAAATTCTGGGTGGTCGTGACCGAATGCGTAGAGTGAGAAAGGTCGACAATTAGAATGAAAGGAAACGAGTGTTTGGAAGAATATATGACGGGGAAAATGCGAGCGCGAGGCAGAAAGCTTTTGACTAACGTAGAAGAAAGGTTTGGTTGTGAACGTAGAAAGAGTGTTAAAGTTGCTAAGTTGTAAAGTCATTTAAGTTGTTTTTGTTAAATTGTTTTAAATATATTGTTATTAAGTTTTAATCGCTTCACTTTTATTTTTCACACCTGAATTCCATCTTCTGTTCTACATTTTATAGAACATTTCCTATAAAAATGTACATACGTAATTAAACGTAAAATTTCTTTGTTTTATATATTTCTGTATTTACATTTTCTTTGGTGCTTACTTAGTATTTCTCTTTTAAACGATACGAAGCAAAACAATCACCAACATGTAATGCAACTCCACACGACCTGCATATCAAATTTGTTGTTTTTCTTTTCTTGTTTTTGGTACATACAACGCAACTTCTTCGTTTTCGTTTATTGCTTTCGGAAATGAATACTAACCGGTGACGTATATAACTTATTCCATTTAAGTAAATTAGCAACAAAACCCCACAGATCATCAACGGAATGCAAACGATACTAATGTGCTGTCGCCGGCCACTTCTTTACGCGAAACACCACTGTGGTGTCGCCGGCCGTCGAGCGATACTTTGCGAACAACACCACTGTGGTGTCGCCGGATGGAACTATTCCTGCCGACACTTCACGTGTACCTGTTCCTATCGCGACATTGCCACGTAAGACAGACTACAAATTTTTCTTAGAAACTAAACAATGAAAAAGAAGTGAATATTGAAAAATGTATTCAGGTTTATTTGAGGAAAAGTCCAAATTTAAAGGCGGTTCGATTACGTTGTATATTTGTGAAATTCTAATCGAAATTTTAAAAACGATCTTTTGACCGGTCGTGGTAGGAATGGTGTTAAAACAACGTGTGGAAGACGTAATCCTATTTCTGTGCCTAAAATGAGAACCTTATGTCAGACACGCGATGATTTTTTTTTTTACCACAATCGAAAAACTCGTGTCAGACACGTTGTTCCGTCCAACGGAAAAATAGCGGGAAGTTTTCGTTGGCATTTGATATCGGTTTAAAATAGTATAAATAAATAGTAATAAAACCATACCCCTTGAAATAAAATTTTTGACTAATATATAATATTATACATTATTTATTTGTAGGTTATTCACCCTATGAATTCTATAGAGCAAATATTTAAACGGCTGAAAATGTTTACTTTTTCTGTTATATAACCATAAAAATATTATATGAAATAAAAAGATTAATACGTTTCTTTAATAAAAATGAAATGAATTATAATTATCAAATTCTGTGGTTTTATTAAATAGTAAATGCTCACAAATTTGCCTGTGATGAAACTGCTTCTGGTCACGACGCATGAGAAAAGTTTTCATTGAAAGTGGCATACACAATCGTCGCTCGATTTTTAAGGCAAGGGTTTAAGACGAAAGGACAACGTAAAGCATAGTTTTATGATCTGCAGATGTTGTCTATATATTCATTGTTACTGTTATTACGATAGATTTATTGATTAACATAAAATACAAATTTCGTTTGTCGTACTATTTCTTGTAAACTGGTTAATTTACATTCGTTGACTCTTTGGTCTTAAACTTTTGTTTTAAAGGTTACCACGACACGATCGACTTTTCAATTCGCGTGATGTATCAAAATATAGAAACAGGAAACGATAGAGGGACAAATTTACGAGGTTAGCTGTTTCTTCCGGTAAAAATCTCGCAGCAGGAGTTAATTGCTGTTTACTTTGACCGGGACACGCCTGCGAGCTTTCAGCTAATGAGCATTAGTCGGTCGCTAAGTCTCCTTCATTAGCTCGTCAACTGTAGCGAGTTTATAAGCAAGACCGAGTTCTCCGGCAGGGTTACCAACTACACGTTCCTACGGTCACTCGACTACGTCGATCGGAAATCGTTTAGAGTTCCCGACTCTGCCGTGGCCTTTGAGCGAAAGAAGTTTCGCTGAACAACCTCTCGCGATACTTCCACCGTCGATCCAGTGTCTACGCGAACTACGACGTGCGAAAGGTGTAAGTTACCTTCGAGTGAACTTCGATATCAGCTCGGCCGTGGAAAAAAGCGAGCTTCGACGCTCATGAAACGTTAACATCGAACAAGCACAGCACCGTGATGGAAACGCGAAAAAGTGCGAGATAAAAGTGCTACTTAATCCGTAGTTGACAAGGTAAGACGTATTGGACGATGCTGATTTTTTTAATTTCATGTAAAAGAATGTAACTTGAATAGATGTTTGAAATGTAAACAGTAAGTATGACTGTTACAAAATGCTACTTTATACTGGCTTTAATTGTTTAGTATTATCTAAATTTCGCAGAAAAGTATTATAGAATAAGAGGAAAGGAGGAATTTAGATAATACCAAATGATTACGATAACTTAAATAAATTTCATATGTTTTCATAACTAAGGTATATTTTCTGTTATATTTAGCTGTAATTAGTTACTTATTGTAAATTACTTCGTTATTCGATCATTGTTATATAGTTTATAATTTTAAATTTGTTCGCCATTTTTTTCCACGTTCAGCAAATGACAACGACAAAGTCCGATACGTAAAATTTTATCGAAAATTTTATTATCTCAGCACTTTTGTCTCGTTTTTAGTTCGGATACGGGAGTTTGTATTGTACCCAAGTTTACCTACTGCTCACGATATTATCAAGTGCATCATCCCCTTCCACGGTTGATTAAATAAACCAAGCTTCGCGCGCTGCAGCGTTATCAAAAAGGTAGACAGGTTCAAAATTCTCCGTATCTCGAGGAGGGAGTCGTGGACGTACCAAGCGTCAGGCGTATTAATAAGGAAATACAAAGAGCTAGCCGGCAGTTCAGCAGCCGGAACATCTTCGTTGTGACGGAAGATTCAGGAGGAAGTCTGCGGAGGTGCTGGTAGAAAATACACCGGAAACGTGGCTCGCTTAACCAACGCGCCTCGCTGCCGCTTGCGTTTCCTTCTTATCCAACCGAGCCCAACACTAGTCTTATCTTCGTCTTTTCGACGAACGGCGCTTCTTGAGAAAGAAGAAAAGGATAGGGGAACGTGTTCAATGTGAGAAGAACAAAGAGAGAAAGAGACAGACGGAGAGATATAAAGATATAAAGAGAAGGAAAGAGAGAAGAGGTAGTAGACAAAGAAAGAGAGATATAGACAGAAGCAGAGGCAAATAGGAAAAAAGGGAGAAAGAGGAGAGAGCACAGACGAAGAAAGAGAGATATAGACAGAGGCAGAGACTAATAGGAAAAAAGGAAAAAAGAGGAGACAGCATAGACGAAAAAAGAGAGATACAGACATAGACAGAGATAAATAGGAAAAAAGGGAGAAAGAGGAGAGAGCACAGACGAAGAAAGAGAGATATAGACAGAGGCAGAGGCAAATAAGAAGATAGGGTGAAAGAGGAGGGAGCACAGACGAAGAAAGAGAGATATAGACAGAGGCAGAGACTAATAGGAAAATAAGTAGAAAGAGGAGTTAGTAGAGACAAAGAAAGAGAGATATAGACAGAGGCAGAGATAAATAGGAAAATAGGGAGAAAGAGGAGAGAGCACAGACGAAGAAAGAGAGATATAGACAGAGGCAGAGACGAATAGGAAAATAGGCAGAGAGAGAAGGAAGAGAGATATAGACAGAGGCAGAGGCGAATAGGAAAATAGGGAGAAAGAGAGAGAAACAGCGAGAGCAGACAAAGGAAAAGACAGAGAGATAGAAAGAAAGAAAGAAAGAAAGATCAGTGAGTGAGAGAAGGAGATATGAAGATAGAAAAGGAGCGGAGAGAAACTGGGAGGGTAGCGGGAGCCAAAGAGAAAGAGATGGAGAGCAGCGAGATAGAGATGATAAGAGAAACAGACTGGCGAGGAGGATGCATCTGGCTGGAACGCGGCGAGCTAGCTATTTACTGCTCGTCAGCCGGCGCTTCTTGGAGTACCGAGCCCCGGAAATTGAGATTAAACGGAGCCGGTACCTCTAGCGGAAACACACGGACAGCCGGCACGGTGTTCCTTGTTAACGTTGCCGCCCCGTGTCGAACGTTGGAAATTCGAGCCGACCGCGAGGCTGCAGCACGGATTTTCCCTTGGAACGTGACTCCGAGATTTGTAGGTAAGGAGGAGATAAAGCGTGTACTTATTAAGTATCTAACACTGTGCAGAGACGAGGAGATGGCTAGTCAGCGAGACACCAGTCAATAATTTTATATTACTTGGACTTTTTAATGAGGTTCTAGAATGTCATCCGCTGTGAGAGTATTAACGTGGTAATGAAAACAGAGTTCCACTATCTTCATTAGAAGTTTTGTACATTTGTGGCGGTACATCTTTGTGACCTTACCATAATTTTATGTGAAACGTGTAAATCGAACATTTGCCTTCAATATATTAAGTATCTAAAATTGTGTAAAGACGAGGAGATGGTTAGCTAGCGAGACGCCAATCAATAATTTTACATTACTTGGACTTTTTAATGAGGTTCTAGAATGTCATTCGCTATAAGAGTGTTAACAGAGTAGACCTATTTTCATTAGAAGTTTTGTACATTTACTATGGTACTTCTTTATGACCTTAGCATAATTTTCTGTGAAACGTGTAAATCGAACATTCGCCTTCCACGTAACTCCAGATTTGTAGGTAAGAAGACAAAGCATGTACTTAGTAAGTATCTAGTACCGTGTAGAGACGATGAAATGGCTAGTGAAAGGAATGTTCGCCAGTGAGACACCAGTCAATAATTTTACATTACTTAGACTTTTTAATGAAGTTCCAGAATGTCATCTGCTGTGAGAGTGTTACCGTGGTAATGAAAACAGAGTTCCACTATCTTCATTAGAAGTTTTGTACATTTACTATGGTGCTTCTTTGTGACCTTACCATAATTTTCTGTGAAACGTGTAAATGATAACACCTGTCTTCCATAAATTAAGTATACAGGGTGTTTGGACAGCCCTGGGCTTAAATTGAAAGAGTAACTCCCTGAGACATTCTAAGACGAAAATCAAGAGTAACGATTTTGCGTTTGAGGCTTTGTTACGAGTTATAACTAGTTAAAGATATCGTTTAATCCGGACCGTTCGACTCTTGAGAGCGGGTAACCGTGGCAACTCGGTCGGTAACGTCGCTGAGTCCACAGTGTTGCTCAAGCGTCGAACGGTCCGGATTAAACGATATCTTTAACTAGTTATAACTCGTAAACAAAGCCTCAAACCCAAAATCATTACTCTTGATCTTCGTCTTAGAATGTCTCAGGGAGTTACTTTTTCAATTTAAGCCCAGGGCTGTCCGAACACCCTGTATACACGTGACTCGAAATTTGTAGGTAATGAGGAGATAAACCGTGTACTTATTAAGTATCTAATACTGTGTAGAAACAAGGTGACGACTAGCCAGCGAGACATCGGTCAATAATTTTACATTGATTGAATTTTTTATTGAAGTTCTAGGATGTCGTCCGCTGTGAGAGTATTAACATGGCAATAAAAACAGAGTACACTTATTTTTATGAGAACTCCAGCCCTAACATAAATAAAACAATTTTTCGAAACAGAATTTACTCGACTTCGGGCCAGAATAGTTTTTCAGTTGATTGGTCCGCGGATTGCGTAGCTCCCGGTATTTTCATACACACGAATTTCCGCTCTCTTTTTTCCCGTTCACCCTCTTGTTTTTTCCCCCCTCCACACAGGTTTCGCACAATGATTCAGTTTGACACTTACATCCCACCCGTCGCCCCCGGCTCTTCGATGTTTTCAATTTCGCCGCGCGGATAAGAGCCGCGAAATTTCCGCGCGGCCGGCCGGCCGGATCGCGGCCGATCCGCGAAACAATTATACCTGTGACGTAGCGCGCGAACGAGGATTCGCACGGTGACATACGACCATTTTTGCGAAATTCTCAAATAAAAACGGCCGCGGCCTGAATGGAGCCACGAGCCCGCGAAATCTGTTTGCGAACAAAGAGAACCGCATCAGCGATCACCACTTTTTCCCTCTTTTTTTTCCCCCGTTTTTCTCTTTTTTCCGGCTTTTTTGTTTTCGGTTTTTTTTACCCCCGTCGAGAATTTTTTTTTTTTTTTTTTACCCCCCTGCTAGCGGTGGCCGGCGACGATCCGTTCAACGAACGCGAAAAGAGTCGCGAATTCGGTTATTTCCCCACACTCACCCCCTCCCCCCCCACCTCCGCCATCGCCGCCCACCCTCTGTTCGCTGTTGCTTGATGGGATTTATTAGCTACTACGATTGTCCACGGGAACGGGAAGGATAGGGTTCGAAAATGTACCTGTTGGCTCGACGAGGAACGGTCCCGACGATATTTAACGTTTTTGTTTCCGTTTCGTATGTACACGCCGGCATTCGAAAGTCGGGAAAATCCACTGTCGTTTAAATATCCGTCGATCGAGGTTCGTTGAATGACAAAACGGTTATTCGGGCAGCATTTGTGTTCCGTAATTGTAGTTCGCAATCGTTTCCGTTTTCGGTGACGTTTCGCTTCTCGTTGCTCCGTTTCCGGATCGGATAGTTAAACGTCTATTAACTAGCTTCGTCGAAGGTTAAGCGGATGTTTGAACGAAATTTGGGTAACGGCTTATTTGCATAGTGGTTTATGCATTTTTTTTAATCTTTCGGCATTATTTTGGTTCTAGATCAAAAAATTTTTCTATCGCTCAAACATTTATGAATTAATTTTATTAAGAATTAAAGAATTATTTGATGAACTAAATTAATTTTATTAACTATTAAAGGATTATTTGATGAAATTGAATTAATTTCACAATTGTAGTTTATAAGTGTTTTTGTTTAGAGATAAACTTACTATTATTTCTGTTTTTCTGTTAGAAAGATGATTTTGTATGATTATTGTATAAATCTTGTGACATTTGTCAAATATATATTTAAACCCTTTGTAGAAAGATGGGCAGTTCAATGTTTTAATGGATTAACAGTTATACCTACACAAAAAATGATTATTAATTAAAAATACTTAATTGGCTGAATTAGTATTCCCTTTAGATTTCAATGAAAAGAAAAATGACATATAACAAACAAATAATTACTGCAAAACATAAATTCTTGTTTATTTGAAAATCTTTACAAACTTCCTGAATAATCCTCAACTCACTGCGGCTAACGGCAGCATCTACTACATAAACCTTCCATTTAACTACTCCATAGCTTACTGCACAATGCTATGAAATAAATGATGAGAATATTAGTGTAGAATATTAATATGTTTACAGATATATTGGAAACCACTCCCTGCTTAACACGTTCGTCGCCACGTCACCCATATTTGGATGACGTTCTTTTTCTTAAAGTGAAGTAGGATTTTAAATTGGAATTTTAAAAGGAATTCAATGGAATAAGCATTGAAGTATAATATATATATATAAACATAAAATACATAAAATAAAGATAAAAAGTAAAAATTTTTACTATTTCTATATTCTTTTACCCCAGTTTTCTGTGCAATCGAATTTGGGTCCATCGAGAAACTCAGTCGAATCAGGTTGGGCGACGAACGCGTTGATATGTTTACTTTCGTAACACCGTATGGCTCGGAGGTCAGAAGACAATTGAATACAAAGGAGGCGTTTATGTATACAATACAATGTAATCTTAGCCTAAAATGACAATAGATGTCGCGGTTAGTGCTATTTTCTTCTGCAATAAAAAAAGATTAAAGAACTGAAAGAACTAAGCAGTGAAACACTTGAGTCGTTTATTTTGAAAGTGGCCTAAGTCCATTTTTTAATAAAATCGAGTTAGCTACCTTAATGGTTACATTTTTACATGATATTTTCATTATGAAGAAGATTGTTACTAATATATTTAAAATTATTAAGATTTTGTAACACGAAACTTTACTGGTCAATGGAGTGATTAAAAAGTTTATTTTGAAAGTGGCCTAACTCCATTCTTGGTAAGAAAATGCATATTGTTCACTTAATAATTACCACTATTTTAATAGGAACTATAAATTTAACATCCTTAGATACACTTAAGCAGTATGACTCATTAGTATCCTATACGTGTATTTTTAAATTCATTGAAACGCAAACCCTTAAATATCTCGATTTGAAGATGAATGGAGTGTCGCATTGCGAATCTTTATTTTTATAACGATGGCCAGGAATCGTCATTAGACCCCCCTGGCGTATAGGATTTAGCAGGTACACCCCGAACCCACCCTTTGTGTAGGCCTTACTTTCCCTCTCCAAGGATGACCGGCGAATCATCACGTCCTTGGAGTGGGGTCGACCAGCCAAGGGTAGATATATATTGAGAGCGTTCGACACGCGAGACACCTTTTTTATTGTTAGTAAAACGTTGTTAGTCACATTATAAGTCAATTTTCGGTCTGCAAGCCTTGACATTCACTGATCGTATAGCCTTTAGTTTGTTACAACAGATATTATAAACTTTACAAGAATAAAGAAGAGCAATTGCACTAGTCACTACCCCAAATACTACTCATTATACAGTCCACTAAAGAGAATAAGTCATACAAGGTTAATTCGGCGTATGACGTACGTGTTTAACCACAATTACAAGAACGTGGAATTCGCGAACACGACATGGAGTTAGGCCACTTTAAAAATAAACAACTCACTTATTGTACACCCAAGCGATCAAATTGAAAAATTTGCAAAAAGAGAAATCGTCCACTTTTCAATTCCTCCCTTCGCGAACGACGGCTGTATCCGGTTTTAAGAGCGCGAGGGTAAATATCGAGCAATTCCGCCAGGATCCAGGGGAAGTAAAAACGAATCGTTACCGAACCATCGACGTTCAACGTCCAGCGCACCTGTTCGTGGCAATAGTATCCAAGTATCCCGAGATATTCGCGAGAATCGAGGGAAACACGAGGACGACGGTGTTCGTCGGCAGCGTTAGCAGGTTATCGCGAGCTAACCTGCGAGGATCGTGGGCGGGAAGAACGCTGCCAGGGCGGTGGGAACGGGTAAAGAGGGGAACGGGGTGTGTAAGGAGAGAAGCGCGAAGCTTCTTTAACCGGAAGGGAACGATGTCTGGTGGAGATAGTAACGGGAGCCCGGGAAAATGCAATCGCGAGGAAAACTGCGAGCAAAACGGGAGTTACGGGGGCAACCGGAAACGTCGGGAATCCGGCGAAACGCGCTCTTCTTGGGATTCGTTGACGCTTTATCAGAACAGACGTTCGTAAATTGGATCGAAGAATTATAAATTTTTAAGGGAAAAATGGGCGATGGAAGAAGAGGTGGGGTGTTCGCAAGTTGAATGTAGGAATTGTTAAAAATTATGAATTTTGAAGGGAAAAATATGGGATGGAGGAAAAAGCGAAGTGTTCGTAAGTTGAATATAGGAATCGTTAAAAATTATGAATTTTGAAGGGAAAAATAGGGGATGGAGGAAGAAGCGTAGTGTTTGTGAGCTAAATGTAAGAATTGTTAAAAATTATGAATTTTGAAGGGAAAAATATGGGATGGAGGAAAAAGCGAAGTGTTCGTAAGTTGAATATAGGAATCGTTAAAAATTATGAATTTTGAAGGGAAAAATAGGGGATGGAGGAAGAAGCGTAGTGTTTGTGAGCTAAATGTAGAAATCGTTAAAAATTATGAATTTTGGAGGGAAACATAGGGGATGGAAGAAGAGGTAAGGTGTTCACAAGTTGAATGTAGGAATTGTTAAAAATTATTAATTTTGAAAGAAAAAATGGGGCATGGAGGAAGAAGCGTAGTGTTTGTGAGCTAAATGTAGAAATCGTTAAAAATTATGAATTTTGAAGGGAAAAATAGGGGATGGAGAAAGAAGCGTAGTGTTTGTGAGCTAAATGTAGAAATCGTTAAAAATTATGAATTTTGAAGGGAAAAATAGGGGATGGAGGAAGAAGCGAAGTGTTCGTAAGTTGAATATAGGAATTGTTAAAAATTATGAATTTTGAAGGGAAAAATAGGGGATGGAGGAAGAAGCAGGGTGTTCGTAAATTGAACGAGAGAACCGTTAAGGTTGGGTAGAAAAATCGTTGAAAATTGCGAATTTCAAAGGAAATTATAAATGATAGAGAAAGAATCTGAATATTTATACGTTGAATTGAAAAATGGTCAAGAATTAGAAATTTTAAGGAAAATTATAGGTAGTGCTAGGAAAACTTGAATGTCCAAGTAAAACAAAGCTAGCATGGATTTACAATAAATGTTTATATTCTCTAGAATAGTGTTAAGACAATTATTATTAATATTATTAATATGACTACAACCCGAAAGGTAATCCCAAATTTTTAAGCTGTATAGCGTGTTGAAAATGCTTTCAATAAGAGCGTGCTCTACCGAAAGGGTTGAAGTGGTACTTTTTATAAGACTTAATTGCGTTTAAATTGATGCAACAAAGACATTGTTAATTTTTCTATAAACATTACACTGGCTGGCAATTCGTGGAATCAAATTTGAAAATTCGCGTTCGTTGAACACCATGGACCAAGAATGGTCCGCGTAACGATGTCGCTTACGGGGAGTCGTCGTTTGCACGTTCTCTGGGATGCAGCGACGGGGAATTTTCTTAGGGGAAACACCGTGGCAAGAAGATAGACCGGAAGTTTATCGTAGGTCAACCGATGTTAATGCTTAGCGCACCAAAGGGAAAGGGAAAATTGAGATTAGACTGTATTTCCGGGAGCGTGAGCGTGTCCACGGCTGCGTACATCCTCGTCCAAAAGTATCAAGGCGTTTGCGAAAAATTATATAAATTTGTAGGAATATTAGAAAATTCTTAAACACATTAGAAAATTCTTAAACATATAACTGTAAATATTGAACATTTAAAGATCTGCATATTATGCGACGTTACAATGAAAATCTTGCCAATTATATTTTATAATTTTACGAACGCCATGTTATATTTTAACTCGAAACGTTAGAATATCACTTGAGGAATTGAAAGTAGCAAAAAAATGTTTTGTCAAAGTTATTTGGCATGGAGAAAGATATTATGTAATGTAAATAATTAAGATTCAGTGGCATAAAAAGTTTGTTTTAAAAACCCTTTTATCCTTTCCTTTGTAATACGATTTATATCTAAGCACTTACACATTTTTAACAACTCAGATAAAATAAATGAGCAAATTATTTATACGAATGGCAAACACAATGTTAAAACAAAGATATGAAGCTACTGCAAGTTCCATAATTTTGATGAACCGTCATATCATAAATAAAAATTTACACCAATATCTTAATACAGTGACTTACGAAATTTATCACATTATTAAGTTCCCTTTTTATATAAAATCAGTTGCAAGTTTACTGTTCAATTATTTTTCTAATAAATAATTTCTAGAACATCTTCTAAATGTGTCTATATTAATTATTGTAACCTATCTTTAGTATCTAATTACACGTTAATTATAGAAAAAAGAGTATGCTAATGAGATAATAATATAGTAACAGTAATAAATTAAAAGTATGCTTAATTTCGTGGGTCACCGTAGATACTTTTGAACCGGAGTGTACACTCGGGGCTACCGGTTCTTGTTAGAGGGCTTCATACTACTGAGTGTCCGCGAAATTTCAAGGAATCGTGGATGCCTGGCATGGCAGCCATTAGCAGCATCAACCGACTCGTGAGATTACATTGCGTTCATAGATTAGATGCGCCAGTATGCAGAACCGCTAAATGCTTTTTGTCCACCGATCCTCCTCCCACCTCTTTGTGATACCGACTACGAAGCAGGAATTTTCGAGATGCTGATGGAAATTGCTGCCAACTGTGTCTGTGTCGCCGCAAACCGCCTGTTTCCTGACACAAAGCTACCGTTCTCCCGTTAAATGTTCAGAGTCTAATTTTACAATTAAAGAAATTTTCAAGTTGTCGGTTAAGGGTCTACAAGCAGTCGAGTCGTTAGGAAAAATTCGTGTTAATTTTTTATAGAAATTATCCAAAAAGAATTGTAATAGATTACTCTTTGGAAAGATGTGGTTTTCAAATAGACTGGGAAAAAAGGAAAAATTGCACGCTTTTGTGAAATTATAAAAAAAAATGGTGTACACTATATTGTATACTAAAGTTTACAAAACTATTATAGTATGTAAATTATATTAATATATAATAACTACAAAATGTTTACTCTGTCTAGACAATCTAATATTTGAATAATTTGACTATATAAATATATTAATAATGATAAATATATAAATATATTAATATTACAAAAATGTAACTAAATAGTTAAATAATTTAATTAATCAATAATAAATCCTTCATTAACTTATAAATACATATTAATAATGATAAATATATAAATATGTATATATTATAAATTTAACTAAATAATTCAATAATTTAATTAAACAATAATAAACCCTTTATAAACTTATAAATATATATTAATAATGATAAATATATAAGTATATATAAAATTTAAATTTAACTAAATAATTAAATAATTTAATTAAACAATAATAAATCCTTCATAAACTTATAAATACATATTAATAATAATAAATATATAAATATATATAATATAAGTTCAACTAAATAATTAAATAATTTAATTAAACAATAATAAATCCTTCACAAACTTATAAATACATATTAATAATGATAAATATCTAAATACGTATATAATATAAACTTAACTAAATAATTAAATAATTTAATTAAACAATAATAAATCCTTCATAAACTTATAAATACATATTAATAATGATAAATCTATAAAAATATATACGATATAAATTTAACTAAATAATTTAATAATTTAATTAAATAATAATAAATCCTGCTGTTCTTTACGTGGCCACACCTTTAAGGCAATTCTTCGCAAACGAAGGCGAAAATTGTTCACGGGACAGCCTTCTAAGGGTCGAGAAAGGCGCAACGGTGGCATTTGAATAAGACTTTATCGCGTCGCTTGGAACCGCCATCTTTTCGCGCATTGTTTCCGAACCACTAGCCTCCAAGTGGCGTAGTCTCGCGACGCTCTACCCTCGGTCCCGTTTTATGCTGGGTACGTTCGCGGCGTTAAATTGTCCAATCCGCAACAAGTTATTTAAACTCGGCTGGCACGGAACGCTGCAATTAAAGTCCTCGTTGCGGCTCGCCTCGCGTGCACGTCAGTATTCTGCAACCGGCCAGCCGATGATTTAATGTCTTCTTCGTGGCCTAACCCGTTAATTCCCTATTTCCTGCTGTTTCCCCGCTACGTTTCTTAATTTCTCAATCTCGAAGACAAACAAACCACTGGTCAGTTACTTCGTTACTTACAACTAATCGAAAACTTTGTTAACTAGGACGTTTTTGAATTAAATTTGTGCACGGTTAGAAGGAAAAATTGTTGAATCTATAGTAAATGGAGGCCTGAAATAAATTTTGACAAAATCTGTTTCTACTTGATATAATCACCGTTTTTAATCGGTATAATAATTCAATTATTACAAAATTAGGATTGGGACTATCCAAACAACCGAATTATGGAAGTAGGGATTTTGAATATTTGGATTCTTCCCTTAAAAAATTCTAATGTCTGAATATCGGTTACAATAATGCAGAGCGTATGGGACTAACAGATACAGTAGCGGACAAAAGTTTAAGACGAAAGGACAATGTAAAACATAGTTCTGCATAGTAATATGCAGATATTGTTCATATACTTATTTCTATCGTCATTATGGTAGAACAGTATTCATTGATTAGCATAGAATACAAATTTTTATTTATGCTGTTATTTCTTATTAACCCTTTGCACTCGAGAGGTGACTATCAGTCATCCAATGATGCTAATTTCAAAAACTTTTAAATTCGAAATATTTACTAAAATTCGCCTATATTAAACGTCACTTAGTTTAGTTAAGTGATGTACTATAATTTACATATGTGACTGTTTAACATACATTAACGTATATGACTGTCTAATGATACTTCGAAAATTGTCAAATTCGAAATATTTACTAAAAATCGCCTATATTAAACGTCATTTAGTTAAGTTAAGTGATATACTAAAGTTTATATATATGAGTATAACTAATAAACAAACTAATTAAAATCTGAAAATTTACGAAACGCTCAGTTGCTCTACTAACAGTTGCCTCTCGTGCGCAAAGGGTTAATTAACACTATTTCCACCGACACTTCACGTATACCTATTCCTACCGCGACATTCCCACGTAAGACAGACTACAAATTTTTCTCAAAAAATAAACAATGAAAAAAGAAGTGAATATTGAAAAATGTATTTGAGCCGTTTATTTTGAAAGTGACCTAAGTCCATTTTTCAATAAAATCGAGTTAGCTACCTTAATAGTTACATTTTTACATGATATTTTCATTATTAAGAAGATTGTTACTAATATATTTAAAATTATTAAGGTTTTGTAACACGAAAATTTGCTGGTCAATGGAGTGATCAAAAAGTTTATTTTGAAAGTGGCCTAACTCCATTCTTGGTAAGCAAATGCATATTATTCACTTAATAATTGCCACTATTTTAATAGGAACTATAAATTTAACATCCTTAGATACACTTAAGCAGTATGACTCATTATTATCCTATAGGTATATTTTTAAATTCATTGAAACGCAAACCCTTAAATATCTCGATTTGAAGATAAATGGAGTTAGGCCACTTTCAAAATAAACAGCTCGTATATTTGAGGAAACGTATGTAGAGGTGCCGAATTTGTCATAGCGTGAGAGAATGCATGAGAGTGAGGGTGAGTGTGTGTATGAGGCGTTTGTCGCTTGTTCGTCGCGAATGTTCGGTCCTGGCGGGTAGCGCAGGTGCGTGGAAAGGAGCCTTCTCGAATGTTCGATGACGGTTTACTCTAATGGGTAAAAAGAACGCCTTCTCGAACATTCGATGATGGCAAACCCCCACCACCTGTGCTAATGCATATAAAAAGAGATGCATGCCCGCCGGGCGACATTCGTTAGACTTGACTGGATGATTCTATCATTTTCTTGTGTGTCAAATTATATCTTAAGTGGTTTTTTGAAAATTTTCCACTCGTCTCTTACATCAACGCTTTCTACTGAAACCTAACACTACATGAAGCTAACTACAAATATATCTTGAAGACTGTTGATAAGCTGGCTTTTCGCTGGCAGGTGCAACACCCGGGGAGGCATCATCCAGTAATCATTGGGCTACGAACATCCTCGTGGGACTGGTGTACACCCCAAACATCTCATTGGCAACTTCAAAAAAAAAAAAAAAAAAAAGCCGGGCGACATTCGTTGGAGATTCGTTGGAGATTCGTTAGAGATTCGTTAGAGATTCGTTAGACATTCGTTAGAGATTCATTAGGCGACATTCGACGACGCGATTAAGTGTAATTTATCAGATTAATATAAGCCTGCGTGTACCTGTCCTACACGTGTAAAGTTTAAAGGCGATTCAATTACGTTGTATCTATGAAATTTCAATCGAAATTTTAAAAACGGTCATTTGACCGGTTGTGGTAGGAATAATGTTAATCTATTAATTCTTCGTCGATCGTTTGGTCTTCAACTTTCGTCCGCTTTCTGTACATTAGTTAATTCGAATCACGTTGTTAACCGAAAGTTACAGCCGAATAACGAAACGGTTTAATGGAAAACAAAAGTTAGACACTACCCGAGCGCCGTTCCCGTTTGCAGGAAATCGTGCGTATAGGTTTCGCGTGTAACAGCGAATTCGGAATTAGCAATTTCCTCGGTGTAACACGCACGCACCCCTAAAAGCGCAACGGCACCTACCCGCCAGCAGGTGGCGGTGCCTCGTTTCCACTGGTAGGATAATGCTCGAGAGAGGGATGTAGTTAATATTAACGGCGCGCCATAGAGGAGGCGCGTGTTGTTCCTACGTAATTTCCTACTAAACGTACCTACTAAGGGATGCCCATGCATATTTCAAAACGCCACCTACGACGCCTCGCGTCGTCCCCGTTTGCGTATCGGCGCGCGTGTGCCTTTGACGTTGCGCGAATTTCGAGACGCGACCGGTTGGCTCGGGGACGAAGAAAAATTGGGTGGGTGTTGGGCGATGTACGCACCGATTCTACCGATTGCGTCTTGCCGTTCGCCAACTTAATCTTGAACGACTGATTCAATGTGGTGTTACGTGCTTCGCGGCGTATTACCGTACCGAATGATGTACGTTTCGATTGTTGAGGGGCACCGAACGATGTGCCAATGGCTTGATATCGATGTGCCGTTAACGGATTGCGACTTGTTGTAAGCGATATAATTTTATACGAGTGAATGCGTTTGTCTTATTATTCTTATTACTCGCGACGCCGAAGTGACTCGGTTTTATATGGAGGAGTTCGACTGGTCACTCCTCCATACCTCAAGACGATACGCTAATTGGTTAAAGTCAAAAAGTCAAGACTCCAATCAGCGTATGCCCTGAGTACCACCTACCCCCGTTCTTGTGCCCTTAGCACGTGTTTCGAGAACGGGGGTGGGGCAAGTCACTCGGAGCGGGAAGGTTTCCCGAATCTAGGCGACGAAGGGGAAATTCCGCTGGGCCCTATGTGCCTCTCGAGTGCGGTGGTCGGCTGGGCGCCAGGTCTATTGAAAGTCCCTTATTTACGACACGGGCTTGGCTATTGAGGAGATACGGTTGACTCGAAATTAGGACCTTTGTCCCTCTGTGGACGTTAAGAGGGTTTGAAATTAAGCAGAAGTACGCGACGGTTTCTTCGTCCTCAAAAATAGCATTACCGGCACGCTCATGTCGTAAATATGCCAAGGAAAACTTCCCGCTGTTGTTCCGTAGGACGGAACAGGCGAAAATCGAGGAAAAATACACGTCTGAGTAGTGGCAGTGCGTGGTTGGAATCAAATGTAACAACGAAAACAATTGTGTTTTATTAACAGTTTCGCGACCGCAGACGTGAATTCACGTCTTTTTAACACTAGATCGCCTCAATTTGACTCACTTGTGATTTCGTCAAATTCAAGTATCGTGTGAAAGGAATAGAAAGTATAGAAGGTAATACGTTAGAAAGTACGAATGCATAATTCTAAAAGTTTCTAAACGCAAAGGGTTAACAATAGTCATATTTATAGATTTCAGTGTTATTTACCTAGATCATGTAAATTATAGTGTAAGTTAATTCTACTAGCGTTCAATTTCGATATTTTGCCCATAGAAATTTTTAAAAATGATGTTACTTGAGAACTGAGAGTCTACTGAGTGAAAAGGGTTAACAAAGTTTGAATTTTAAATTGCAAATAAGTTAAACTTGAATACGTTGAATACGTTTTAATACGTTGAATGCCACGGGGGTCACTGGTGACCGGCGCACTCAAATTGATAGAAATACATAATTTAGAAAAATGTCAATACTTATCAATTTTTCATTATTACCACCGTTAACCCTTTGAGTGCTGAATACTTTTGGTCTAAGCGCTTCGAAAGGACTGCGCAATTATTTCTGGAGACGGAGCATAATTCTTATGAAATAAAACAGGAACTTCATGCATTAAATGTAAGCATAAACAAAACCTCAGTAATTTGTAGTTTCCAATCTTTACATTTATATACGTATTGAGATAGGAACGCAGTTAAAATCTATTCCTACTACTATGGCTGAGCGCGTGGCTAAGGCTCAGAACGTGCGCTTAAGGTGGGGATGGGCGGCCCGATCCCTCTTTGCCCCTGTGCCGTCCCGCGGGACTTCAAGTGAGCGGAAGACAGTACTTGTACACTGACAATCGCGTTGCAGTAAGCGAAAGATCGAAAAAATTCGCAAACGCATATTTTCGTCCATGGTTCCTATGAGAAATTTTCCTCAACACTAAAAGGTTAACGCCGACACGTGTGGCCACGGAAAAAATCATAAGGTGAAGGAAACAAAAATTGACAAACGCATATACGCGTCCATAGTCCCTACGAGTAACTTCTATCAGACGCATATATACGCCCATAGCACTCAAAGGGTTAATGCAATGGTGCGAAGAAATTAATACAGTGAAAAATATCTAAAAGTAGTTACACTTATTTGTTGTAGGTAATATTTCAACAGTATATGCGTCGTATAATAAAAAATTCATCGTGGCGCCACGGGCAAACTCTGTAAAACTGGCGCGTGGCATTCAACGTGTTAATAGAAACTGAATGTAAATAAATGAAACATTCCACAACGAAGACATGGCATCTCCAGCGTTAATAACAATCTAAGTAGTTGCTATAATTAACAATTTAACTCGTCCTTGGACTTCAGCAATAACCGAGACGTGCCGTAATGGAGCTTAGATTCCGTGGATCCATAGATTTCATGCAGATTTGACGTATTTCGGTGTTAGGGTAAATTCCTGGAAATCTATTCGCATAGACGTTCGCTCGATGAATATCGATTGCACCGGAACGGACAGGTAAATCGCGGAGAATCATTCGCTCCGTTTGGGTAACAGAATTTACGACGAGATAAATGTGGAACTGCGATCCGGGGCGGTGGTTATCATTCAGGTAGACAGTTGCGGGTTCGCGATATCGATGTCAACCTGGGTTGTAACCAGCCTACTGATCCCAACATTTATTTAGATACGGATTACGCTGCAGGGTTCTTCGAGCCTCAGACACGTTGCGGAAGCAATCGTGCCTGATTGATCGAGCCGATTAACCGCGCTTACGGCTTATTATTAATCACCGTGGCGTTTGTGCTTATGTACTAATAGCTGCAACTGAATTATTGTAACATAACACGTAGTTGTAAACGGAATGTCCGGGTGCCGAGGAGTTTGAATTGAAATCTAGTCGGGAATGGAACGATTGAGATAATCGTGGCAAAATCGGATGATAAGGATGATTGAGACAATTTAAACAGCGGAAATGCTTAAAATAATGGTAAACATTCGATGTATTCCAAACAATTGAACATGTCCGAAATAATTGGAATAAATGGTACAATTGAAGTAATAGGAGTCACTTATGTAAGAGAAATAATTGAAATAACTAAAACAATAGAAATAATGGAATTAATATAAATAACTGAAATAATTGAAACGATTGATGTACTTGCAATAATTGAAAAAATTAAACTAGTGAAAAATAGCCCAAAGTAATTTAGTGTAGTTGAAAATTCAAAATAACTAAATATCAAAAACGATTTAAGATAATTAGAATCCATGTTAATTACTTGCCAACTGAAATAAAATATACCATAGAATATTTCAACATACAATTTTTTCCATTCTATTTAATCCACTTTTACGACAGCCTTTAAGGACTTTTTACTGCATCGTAACAAGTATTCTTTTCTTCTGCGGTGGTTCAACGACCGCAACTGCGGCGGGTCGTAAGAAAGCTGGCGAAATCGCTCGTGTTGCCCTGCAACGGCCGGCCCGACTCGGACTTATTTCACTATTTTATTGGATTAGACGCTCTCAACGTTCCGTACATGAGGGCAACGATAACTGTCAACCGAGGGGAACGCGTTAAACCGGGACGAACTCGCTGTTTCGGACCGCGTAAAGGGAGCACGCTGAACAGACATTCGCTGCACCTTTAATGCAGCCCGCGTTGCATCCCGGCCACAGTGACCAGGTGAAGCTTTTACGCTTTCTGTTGTCCTCGTATTCTGCCGACCGCGATTCTCTTTCCGTTTCTTTGCTCACATCGTATGCAATGAGACTCATGATCCCTGATACCGGCGAGACCACGTGAGACCACATGAGACGCAGTGAGACACAGCGGGACCACGTGAGACCACGTGAGGCACAGTGAGGCACAGTGAGACCTCGCGAGACCTCGCGAGACCTCGCGAGACCATGCGAGACACGGTGAAACCAGCGATACCCGCGAGTCATGAGTCATTATATACGTTTCCTTACGTCTCCTTTTTCTAAACACAATATCATCTAAAAATAGTTTCCCATTTTTTAAAGTCTTGAAGATTTAGTTGCGAGAATATGTAGAATATAAACTCTTGGCACTCAAAATATGCATTTAAACAAATGAAGTTTAGTATAAGAAAACAAGATCGTTCTATTTTTTGAAAGTTCTATCGTCAGAACACATTTGTCTCCCCACTAGTTTCGATAACGAGTATCGTTACATGTTTGCACCCTTTGCGACAATCTTTTACACTACAATTAAATCACTACAACGGTTGGCGGTGAAAAAAGGCATATATAAAAATTGAAACACGAACGAGATTCGCTCAAGCTTCTTACAGTCGGAAGTTAGATCACGAATCCATCTCTTTTTTATGTTTGAACCGTAAAGTGTATCACGAGTCTCGCGCGATGTTACAATGCAAGGAGTTAAGTCTTCCAATATCATACAACACCCTCCTTCAAAACTTTCGCGATATTTGCTGCGTTTGCCCCCGGTCTATAGCGAGCCGAACAAGCTCTGAATAGAAGCGGGGTTCGTAAACTTTCGCGACTGTCTGTACGGTCCAAGTCGATCCTCCGGTTACGCTCGACCCTACCGTGCTCTCTGAAATACAGTAGCGGACAAAAGTTTAAGACTATTATTTATATTTGTTATGGGAACCGGCGTTGGTTTATAACCACGAGGTCTCGGCCTCACCATCGAACATCCTCTGGGTCAGAGTCTAATCCACAAGGGTGACCCTTCTGTCAGTAAATTCCCTTTCCCGAAGTTTTCCCTTCACCTCCCAATTGTCTACTTTCCTCTACCACCTTCCATTTTTTTGAATCTTTAAAAGGCTCGGGATTCTCTGACTGGCAGAAGAAAAACGCAGAAGTATACTATCAGAACAACAAAGCACGACACCCGGGTATTAAGAGTCAAAGCAATTATCAAGGAAGGGACATCAACGCAAAAGCAGGAACAATACGTAACCTTGTAAATTAAAATAGGTTGTTGCAGTGGGTAATAAGAACCAAAGGGTCAAGAAGATAAATAAATAAATTAATAAGGAATAGCAAAATAAATAAAATTTGTATTCTATACTGATTAATAAGTAGTGTTCCACCCCAAAGTAATTTTGAAGGAAGGGACATCGACGCAAAAGCAGGAGCAATACGTAACCTTGTAAATTAAAATAGGTTGTTGCGGTGGGTAATAAGGACCAAAGGGTCAAGAAGATAAATAAATAAATTAATAAGGAATAGCAAAATAAATAAAATTTGTATTCTATACTGATTAATAAGTAGTGTTCCACCCCAAAGTAATTTTGAAGGAAGGGACATCAACGCAAAGCAGGAACAATACGTAACCTTGTAAATTAAAATAGGTTGTTGCAGTCGATAACAAAGACCAAAGGGTCAAAGAAGATAAATAAATAAATTAATAAGGAATAGCACGATAAATAAAATTTGTATTCCATACTGATTAATAAATAGTGTTCTACCCCAAAGTAATTGCCAAGGAAGGGACATCAACGCAAGAGCAGGAACAATACGTAACCTTGTAAATTAAAATAGGTTGTTGCGGTGGGTAACAAAGACCAAAGGGTCAAAGAAGATAAACAAAATAATTAATAAGGAATAGCAAAATAAATAAAATTTGTATTCCATACTGATTAATAAATAGTGTTCTACCGTAATAACAATAAAAACGAATATACAGGCAATATTTGCAAACGATGAAACTGTGTTTCGCATTATCCTCCCGTCTTAAACTTTTGCCCGCCACTGTATCTTCGAGTTTACACCCCTTTATCGAACTTCGTCCCCGGCATGTCGGACTTTCGCACGTCCGGCGATCCCCGCTGGCACACCACGGCCGGAGTACGTGCCCGCTGACTTTCGTTCGAGCTTTCGCGCGCGTCTCTGCACGCGCCATCGCGCCGGTGCGGTCTGTCGCGGCTCTCCCCGTTTTCCGCGTAAAATTCCGGACGCATTTTCCATGTCGGCCGCCGCGTCGGCCGTAGTCTAAACGCTGTACAATTGGTCACGTCCGCCCGTGGTGATCGGCTGTCGCGTGGCACAGTGGAACGGGGCCAGACCGTAGTCAGACCGTAGTTTACATAATGACGCGCGGAGAACGGTCGCGAACTGTTTGCCCCCGGGTTTAATGACATTTCGAGGGTTGTCGGGTTGACCGTGCTTGTACCGGGTGGCGCAGAAGTGACGGGGCTGCAGCGGTTTCGTATAAATTCGTAATGCACGCTAGCCGGTTGAAAGTTTGGATTTTTGAGAAACAGGTGAAATTAAAAAGAAACGGGAATTTAAAATGGTGATATTCTAGAAATCTATCAAAGTAGAAAAGTTGATTCCAAACTGTTAAAAAGTTATTGAGAGACTTGAAGCGAATGAAACTTATAAAACGAATGTTTCTTTCCATTTTTTATATTAAAAGAATTTTTTATAATAAGACAAAAATAATAGCAAAATTGTAAAATAAAATTTTTTATAATAAAATAAAAGTAATAAAGAACTTTTTATTATAAAATAAAGATTTTTATAATAAAATAAAAATAATAAAGAACATTTTATTGTAAAATAAAAAGATTAAAATAAAAGTAATAAAGAACTTTTGATTATAGAATAAAATTTTTTATAATAAAATAAAAATGATAAAAACTTTATTATTATAAAATAAAATTTTTTATGATAAAATGAAAGTAATAAAAATTTTTTATATTACAAAGAATTCTGTGCAACTTTGGTTTTTATTCCCTTTAAAATCGTACGGTTCAAAGAGTTAAACGGGGTGTACGTTCGATCGTGGTTCGAAGCGTCGCGCGAGGGAAACGCAGACGACGAGAACTCGACGAGACGCGTCGCGACGTTGACGCGCGCACGAAAGTTCGCACGGTTTAATTGACAGATTTCCGGTTCGCGGGTCCTCGTTGATTTTTCTCCGGAAACGGCTGAAATATCACGTCGCTAACGGCCGTTAATGAATGAAAATGAATGGGAAACGGCCGCGGCGATGCTTCACCGGTGACACGGATCGCCACGCGATAACACCCTCGAGGATACTTTATGGACGGCGTGCACGTGGTCGTTTGTATCGTGACATCGAAACGGTAAACGCTCGCCAACGATCCGTGCCGTTTACTCTTTTCCCGATGCAACGTCCTTCCGTTTCGAATACGGTTCGCCCTCAAACAATATGCCGCGTCCACACTGCTGTTCGCGAACAGTTTGCGAACAGTTTGCGAGCTGTGCTCGCCAGCAGTGTGGACACTTTCGCGAACAGCGAGCAGCGAGCAGCGAGCAGCGAACAGCGAACAGTGTTCGCTCGGGAAGCGGTACATCAAAGAAACTGTTCGCGAGCTCGAAGCATATCTGGACGCGTTTGTAACACAGTATATGGCAAAAGCTAATAGCGAACTGCCCATGAATTCAGAGCGAACAAGCTTGTAACTGTTCGCGAGCTCCAGTCTGGATATGCTACGTTTTCCGTTGGCGAACAGCTCGCGAACCGCACGCGAGCAATTCGTGTGCTGCTCGCGAGCTACTCGCGAACTGTTCTCTTCTATGTGGACGCGGCTATAGGAGGACAGGTTTGTTGTGTCGTGTGTGCTAGCGGATAACTGGTTAACCCTTTTAGCATCGAGCGAAAGGAGCGTACTTAACCCTCCGCTTGCGGTCCCTTTTTTTTTTTTTACGTGGAGGAAATCTTCGAAAGATACCCAACCACCCTGGGGGGGGGGGATGGCGAGGTTATGCGGGATTTTTACCCGCTAAAACCTCCACGGTGGCCTACCTCTGCGTGTTGGGGGAGCACCGGGATCTCTGGAAGAACACATTCAGTAAAAAAAAAAAAAAACTTCAGTCAACTGGGATTCAATCGCGGAACTTTACCGCTTATAAGTCGCACAACATTTCACTTTGCCGTCGTGGCTTTGCCCGCTTGCGGTCCCTGGGTCTTTCGTAACCCATGCTGAGAGTCCCTTGAAAGCGATAACGCATACAACGAAGGGCGCTGTGTGGTAGGAGAAAAGTGACGATCGCACTAACACATATGCGTTTCCGCCAGAGTGTTGAAGTAACGAAACCGACGACAGTCAGTTTCTGGCAACGCTCTGAAGAAGAAACATGTGCAGCAAATCGAAACAATTCTTTATTTCAAAGTTTACTTTATATTTCCGTTCTTTTATTATTGTTTTAGCATTTTAGCATTATATTTTAGTATTTAATGTTGTCTTTGTGTAGACAATGATAATAAATATACAAGGTGTTCGGACAGCCTTGGGCTTAAATTGAAAGAGTAACTCCCTGATACATTCTGAGACGAAAATCAAAAGTAACGATTTTGCGTTTGAGTCTTTGTTTACGAGTTATAACTAGTTAAAGATATCGTTTAATCCGGACCGTTCGACTCTTGAGAGCGGGTAACCGAGGCAACTCGGTCGGTAACGTCGCTGAGTCCACAGTGGAGAGAGTCCCGCTCTCAGGCGTCGAACGGTCCGGATTAACCGATTTTTTTAACTAGTTATAACTCGTAAACAAAGCCTCAAACGCAAAATCGTTACTCTTGATTTTCGTCTTAGAATGTCTCAGGGAGTTACTCTTTCAATTTAAGCCCAGGGCTGTCCGAACACCCTGTATAGCCGTGTGCGATAATTATGAAAGACCCATTTGCAGTGGCCATTCGAGAAAAATCCAGCAAATTTTATATAGCATACGTGACAATACGTAAATGTACAATAAATATAGCTTCGACGTTTGATAATTTACGTTATTATCATTTGTTCTTATACGCTCCTATATCTTTCTTTGAATTGGGTGATTGTCACTGTATATGCAGTATCCGTGAGGACCTCGGTCTCGAGCGATCGTCACTTTGGGTAGCGTAGCATTGGTGAGCCGCATGGACGGCTGTAAATATGTATTAGTGAAATATCCGTGAGGGTCTCGAAAGACCCACGGCCAGGCTACCAAGCTTCAGTAGTCGGAGGGTTAAGCGAAGAAATCGACGAGTTTGCAGAGGTTTCCGAAAATTCTCGTAAAAACCAAAGTAGGAGTGATATTTACAAAATTTAAAAAGCAGCATATTGTGAAATAAATAGAGAATAAAACGATGGCATTTTAATATTTTATAAGGTTATTTTGAAACACATATTTCTTGTGTATAGAAACACAGATGTCTTGAGTATAATAAGGCTCCAATGGAGGCGCAACGATATATCGTCGTTCGGTGCTAAAAGGGTTATAAGGTGTATAGGAGGTGAACCGACTCACAGAATATCGTGCATTAACCCTTTGCGCTCCAAAGTTGACTGTTGGTCACCAAATGATAGTTTAGCAAATTTTCAGACTTTGGTTAGTTTGTTTATTAGTCAGGCTCAGAGGTTAAATAGACATGCATGTAAATTTTAGTGTACGACCTTATCTAAATGACGTTTAATATGGGCGAATCTTAGTAAATATTCTGAATTTGAAAATTTTTGAAGTTTGTATAACTAACAGTCACCTCTCGGATACAAGGGGTTAACTGTTTGAATCCCAGGGGTGGTTGAAAAAATATTGTCGAGAAGATAAATTATTATTAATATCCAAAAGGAACTTTTAATTTCACATTTATAAAATATCTAAAATAAGTCCAATATTTCACATTGTTGTTACTATAATATTAAGTCGTATCTAAAGTTCGTGTGACGCGTATTTAACAACTAACAATTAATTTCAGCATAAGCATCGCTTTAATATAAATTTCCACGGTCAATGTTCATAAATAATTTCAGTATTATTATATTAACGTTAATTCCCGTACGGTCAATTTATATAAACAGTTTACGTCAGCATTACTATTATAACTTCGGCAGTATTAATTTTTATCATCAATTCCAGTATCGGTTCCTGCGGTTAATTTTTCCCGCCAATTTCGATATTAATATTAACCCCCTGGTTAACGTTAATTTCTACGATTAATTGCAGCGTTGCCTATCGCCGATGATTACTGTGGCATTACTAGGCAAGTCAAGTGCCGGGGCCACCGTGGCAATCAATCGTATAATTAAATGTTAATTGCGAACATTATTGGCGCGATCCGAGTAAGTGGGAGCGGAACAACTAGATTGACGAGTCGAGATATAGAACGCTGTTGTATTCTCGGTAGCAGGAATCGAGTACAGCACGTGAAGGATTTTTAAGAGAACAGTTTTCTACTGCGAGGTTAATCAAATTCAACCCTTTGCGCTCGAGAGGTGACTAGGTTAGTCACCAAATGATAGTTTTGAAAATTTTCAGGTTTATCAGTATAGGAAAGTTCTATAAAATGATTTTTGTAGAACGGAAGATGGAATTCAGGTGTGAAAGATAAAAGCGAAGCGATTAAAGTATTAATAAAAGTATATTTAAAACAGTTTAACAAAAACAAGTTAAACGACTTTACAACTTAGCAACTTTAACACTCAGAGTCACACCCTTTCTATGTTCACAATCAAAACCTTTCGTCCAATACTTTCAAACACTTTCTGCTTCACCGTCCAATACTTTCTGCCTCGCGCTCGCATTTTCCCCGTCTTATATTCTTCCAAACACTCGTTTCCTTTTGATAGAGTATCGATCATAGCCGTCGATATTGATAGTTAGTAAGGTGTTTTTGTTTTATTGTTTTCCCTTTCTCTACCAGAAATATGTGACCGAAGTTAGTCAGCAAAGAGCTCGCGACACGTACGAACGTTAGAATGTAATTATATCTATTAAGATCATTTAAATATTAATAAACAGTAAAATATATATATCGTCTAGTGGTTTATTCCAGCAGCTTTTTCTTCACCCCATAAAACCTAACACCTTCCATTCTAATTGTCAACCTTTCTCACTCTACGCACGACTACCCAAAATTTCTCAGTCGCACTGTTTTATCAAGTTCTCATCTTTCACGCCTTAGAAACATTCGAGCCCAAACATTCTGCGTTCGCACGACAATCGCCCAACTCAAGTACTCTTCAGACTTTTCCAAACTCGCATCCACTCGATCGCATTCCTACATATATTCTTCCAAACACTCGTTTCCTTTCATTCTAATTGTCAACCTTTCTCACTCTACGCATTCGGTCACGACCACCCAGAATTTCTCAGTTGCACTGTTTTCTCAAGTTCTCATTGTTAGAAATATACATTGTATATTGCTGCGATCGGTTTATGTTTGAATGCGCACGTCTCTCCACCAAGACTCGCAGCAGTGGGATCGCGCCGGATCGTATTCTTTTGTTTTTAATCGTTATATAATTGGCACGAGTTCTCGACATGGTGTAGTCCACGCACGTTATGCTGTATAATAATAACTAATAAATAATATACTCTTGAATCCCTCTCCGTCTTCTTCTTCTTTTTTTGACACTCATGTTTCACGCCTTAGAAACATTCGAGCCCAAACATTCTGCGTTCGCACGACAATCGCCCAACTCAAGTACTCTTCCGACTTTTCCAAACTCGCATCCACTCGATCGCATTCCTACATATATTCTACCAAACACTCGTTTCCTTTCATTCTAATTGTCAACCTTTCTCACTCTACGCATTCGGTCACGACCACCCAGAATTTCTCAGTTGCACTGTTTTCTCAAGTTCTCATTGTTAGAAATATACATTGTATATTGCTGCGATCGGTTTATGTTTGAATGCGCACGTCTCTCCACCAAGACTCGCAGCAGTGGGATCGCGCCGGATCGTATTCTTTTGTTTTTAATCGTTATATAATTGGCACGAGTTCTCGACATGGTGTAGTCCACGCACGTTATGCTGTATAATAATAACTAATAAATAATATACTCTTGAATCCCTCTCCATCTTCTTCTTCTTTTTTTGACACTCATGTTTCACGCCTTAGAAACATTCGAGCCCAAACATTCTGCGTTCGCACGACAATCGCCCAACTCAAGTACTCTTCAGACTTTCTCAAACTCGCATCCACTCGATCGCATTCCTACATATATTCTTCCAAATACTCGTTTCCTTTCATTCTAATTGTCAACCTTTCTCACTCTACGCATTCGGTCACGACCACCCAGAATTTCTCAATCGCACTGTTTTCTCAAGTTTTCATCTTTCACGCCTTAGAAACATTCGAGCCCAAACATTCTGCGTTCACACGACAATCGCCCAACTCAAGTACTCTTCCGACTTTTCCAAACTCGCATCCACTCGATCGCATTCCTACATATATTCTTCCAAACACTCGTTTCCTTTCATTCTAATTGTCAACCTTTCTCACTCTACGCACGACTACCCAGAATTTCTCAGTCGCACTGTTTTATCAAGTTCTCATCTTTCACGCCTTAGAAACATTCGAGTCCAAACATTCTGCATTCACACGACAATCGTCGAACTCAACTACTCTTCCGACTTTCCCAAACTCGCATCCACTCGATCGCATTCCTACATATTTGAAATGAGATGACTGTTGAGAGGATGATTATTGCGATGAGCAGGCTTGTTGATAGCCTGAGTATGATAGCCAGGCGTACAACAACGTTTGATATTTCGGGGTCCCGAACGGGGATGCGCTGTCGACAATGCTGACGTCTTGCGGGTCAGAAAACGGTGCCTTCCCCCGAAATTAGACGCCCGCCGCGTTTCCCTAAATTAGATTCCTTAAGCTCTGCGGTTACATCGGTAACGATAAATTTAGCCGTGTTGGGTCAGGGCTGTTCTGCTTGGGAACGGGATCGATCGGAACGAAAACAGAATTCCCAATTATACAGGGTGCCCAGCTCGAAACAGGCCACCCGGATTGCAGCTGGGACAGAAAACAAGATGCGAGTGATTCGGGTAGTCGATCGGATAATTAAGTCGCTTTTTGCCGGTCTCAAGTCTACGTGGAATTTATTGCTTAATTATCTTTTTAAACGAGCACCCTCTTGCGACATTTTCTGATATTTTGTTATCAATTAACGTACAGTAGCGGACAAAAGTTTAAGTTTTAGAACATAGCTTTATGATCTTGAAATATTGTCTGTACATTCATTTTTATCGTTATTATGGTAATTATTATGGTAAACACTATTTATTGACTAGCAGAGAATTTTGTTTATCATGCTATTCTTGATAAATTAGTGAGTTCAATTCCTTTGACTTTTTGGTCTTAAACTTTTGTCCGCTACTATATGTAATTCACAAATGGCAAATATACTTTAATTAAAAAAAAGATGTAGTAATCAACTTTGATCAGTGAGACACTATAAATTATTGTAGAATAAAGGTTCTTAACATTATTTATTACTATGATTAATATGAATAATTGCAAATATATATTGTGTGCACTAAATTATAATTCGACTCTGCTACGTGACTCTCTGTTTTATTCTTAGCTCTTTTTACGACTCTGCAACTCTATACAACACTGGTCCCTTTCCTCGTTCGAGGAAACCCTTACAGGTTTTTCCTGTTCCCACTCCACGATCGCTAGACATTGCCGACCCATCGGTGAATTGTTTGTCGCCAACGGTTCTTTCCGATGGGCCTGACTTTCGTCTAGTCGACCCGCATTTTCATTTTTCCGGTCGCGATCCTTAACCCCTTGGCCTACACGATATCTGCCAATTGTACGAGCTATAGTACACAAGAATGTCGGTCGCGCGCCGTGCCATTCAACTGTTCAGCCGTGTATCCGAACTGGCGCAAAATGTATACTTTTCATGACGTATATTCCAGTGCAACGAAAGGAATTGCGAAATAATAAACAATGTTTAGGTATAAATAGTAATTTTAAGACGTCTAGGGTGTAATCATAATCAATTGATCAGTTGACAAAAATAATTTATTATTTCAAAGTAAGATAATGAATCAATAACAATTTGTAAATAAATACTTAGTTAATTTAATGAAAATTAGTTGCAATCAAAGGAAAAATATTCGATGTGGAATTACTCCAATCGCTTGTTCTAGTAATAATACGTGACATCTTATGCACAAATTCCACACCACGAGTCTGACTCGTGGCTTTTGTTTATGCCACAAATTCTTTACCACGAGTCAGACTCGTGGTTTTCTCTTATGACACAAATTCTTTACCACGAGTCTGACTCGTGGTTTTCTTTTATGCCACAAATTCTTTACCACGAATCAGGCTCGTAGCTTTTGTTTATGACACAAATTCTTTACCATGAGTCTGACTCGTGGCTTTTGTTTATGCCACAAATTCTTTACCACGACTCTGACTCGTAGCTTTTGTTTATGACACAAATTCTTTACCACGAGTCAGACTCGTGGTTTTCTCTTATGACACAAATTCTTTACCATGAGTCTGACTCGTGGCTTTTGTTTATGCCACAAATTCTTTACCACGAGTCTGACTCGTGGTTTTCTCTTATGCCACAAATTCTTTACCACGAATCAGACTTGTGGTTATAGGCCAAAGGGTTAAAACTACGACACTAGATTATGATTGCAACCTAAATATCGTGCTTCGATTTACTTACTATGAACTAAACGTCTTATTAGAAGCTGTGCATTTGACCGGTCCACGGTTCCCGTTTACCGATTTAATGGCGCCGTCGCGGCAACAGAATCCCGGCCCGTTTCAGCAAAGCTCGTTATCTAGTTAACGATAGCAGTGACCATTCATCTATTCTGCTCTTCATCAAAACGGCGGTTTGATCGCGTGCCGCCTGTTACTCGGAACCACTGTGTACACACTATAGAAATGTCCTTTTGAACATGATTCGCCGTCACTATGGCGGATCAATAACTCGCGGTCGCCTGTTGGATGGAAATCGAACGCATTTGTCGTCGTACTAAAGCGATATTAGGGTAATAGAGACTACGAGAACACGTTCCTCTTATTTATTTATTTATCTATATTTTCATTTAAACGGGATAAGCCCTATTAGCATACAAATGAAAATTTTAAACAAACTACATGTATGTTTGTAAAATGGAAAATAGTTTAATTTAAGAGAAGAGTTTGTTGTGAATTGTTAGAAACATTTTGTTAGAGTGGTCACGATGTGAACTGTCCATTAATTCTAGAGATCCGTCTTAGGCGAGATGTGTGCGAGAGGGACGGGGGTGTGAAAAAAGACAGTTGAGCAGTGCAAGATGCAAAACGTATAGAGTGTACAAATATTAGTGGTAATATTAGTAGCAAAATGTATAGAGTGTAAAAATATTAGTGTTAATATTAGTAGTAAAATGTATAGAGTGTAAAAATATTAGTGGTAATATTAGTAGCAAAATGTATAGAGTGTAAAAATATTAGTGGTGATATTAGTAATAAAACGTATAAAGTGTACAAATATTAGTGGTAATATTAGTAGTAAAATGTATAGAGTGTAAAAATATTAGTGGTGATATTAGTAGTAAAATGTATAGAGTGTAAAAATATTAGTGGTGATATTAGTAATAAAACGTATAGAGTGTAAAAAGGTTAGTGTTAAGGGTTAATATCAATTACATTTATTAAATAAAGACAAATAGTTATGTATAAAATAGATATCCACGTGTAGTTATTCGATCCATAACATATTTACAGACGATAATTAATTATTAGCTGCGATGCGGATTTTTGTATTTGGGCTTGTACTTGTAAGCTATATACTATTAAAGTTGTTACTATTAAACTATTTTAAATATATATTTATTAATATTCTAATCACTTCACTTTGTTTTACACACACCTGCGCCACATCATCTCACTAAATAAAAAGTAAAAATATCCTACATCAGTTGAACAGAAACCTTCGAACAGGAATTCCTACTCGCAAACTTTCTATCCCAATCTCCCTGAAAAGCCGAAAGAAACGTTTGTCACCTCGGTGGAGAAGGTGGTGCGACCCTAGAAATCCGTTGTCGCCAGAAATTACCGTTTTTAAGAGCGCGAAGAGGCCGAGGTGCGATCTTATTACGGGAAAATGAGAGAAAGAGGACGGGTTAAAGGGTGGCGCCTAGCCCGCGGCTGTTTTCCGCTCGCTTTCACGCGAGACTGACGACACGCGCGCGCCCCTTCGCCGTTTTAAATTCTTGTCTACGCGAGGATTCTTGTAAACACGCGATGCATTATGCAGCGCGAACCGGGCTGCCCTTAAATTTCACCAGCGGCGATGAGTTTACAGCGAGTCGCTCGTTTCGCGCGAGCGGCGAAAAAATGAGAACCACGTCGAACGAATCTGACGAAACGTGGCTGGTGGATGAACGTGAGTGCGGGACTGTTAACCCTTTGTGCTCGACAGTGCTTGGCGATTGTTGGCGGCCAAGATTCGTTCGCGATGAAACGAATAACGCTTTACCGACCGAGAGCCTATTAACCCTTTGAGTGCTAAAGACGTATATATACGTTTTCACAAGTCTATCAATATACAGGGTGTTCGGACAGCCCTGGGCTTAAATTGAAAGAGTAACTCCCTGAGACATTCTAAGACGAAAATCAAGAGTAACGATTTTGCGTTTGAGGCTTTGTTTACGAGTTACAACTAGTTAAAGATATCGTTTAATCCGGACCGTGCGACGCTTGAGCATCACTGTGGACTCAGTGACGTTACCGACCGAGTTGCCTCGGTTACCCGCTCTCAAGAGTTGAACGGTCCGGATTAAACGATATCTTTAACTAGTTATAACTCGTAAACAAAGCCTCAAACGCGAAATCGTTACTCTTGATTTTCGTCTTAGAATGTCTCAGGGAGTTACTCTTTCAATTTAAGCCCAGGGCTGTCCGAACACCCTGTATATGAAAGCCGTAAATATACGTCCCCACGTATCCATCAATATATACGAAAGCCGTAAATTTACGCCCTCTGCATTTTGTTACTATAACATATTTTACTGTTTTATCGATTGATTTAACATGGGATATAACATGTTAACCCTTTGACTGCTAAAGGCGTAAATATACGCCTTCACAAGTCCATCAATATATACGAAAGGCGTAAATATACGTCCTCTGTATTTCTTTACTATAACACCTTTATTACTGTTTTACTGATTAATTCAACATAGAATTTATTGTCCTATGTAACATAGTAACTAAATATGCCATTATTACTTTGTCATTATTGTTTTTAATCCCTAAGAATGGTATCAGACTTCCGGGTACTGTTTTGGTCACTGGTCAGTGGACAACCAGTTGTAGCGACTGACATACGAAAAACGCGCCGTCCATATTGATGGATTCGTCCGAGAGCGCGCCGCGGTCAAAGGGTCAACCTTTTGGGGTCTAAATACTCGCGGCCGAAACGGTCCGTAAGGACGGCACGCGGCTAGCGTTGACGGTCACTGGGGACGGAATACTTTTAACACGTTGAATGCCAATAGAATTCAGAGGAATTCGATGGGAGACAGTTAACTTAAGACGCGTCTACCAGGAACCTCCTCAAGTGGAATTTTAATTTGGGCGTGGAATCTTGCTTCTCGATCGAATTGGAATTTTCATCCTTCAATCTACTCCCGCGAATCCTGGTTCTGGATTTTTTAATACTAGGTGGTTTCGTTCAGCCCACTGGTTGTCTGTTTAACGTAAATTAAATACAAAGAATATTTCTATTTCATTTGGAATAGGGTTTCGATGAAAGAAATTGTTGCACACATATTGATTGGTAAATGTTAATACGTTAATTAGCATACTTTGTGGCAAGTAATTTTGAGATATCTACAAAAATTGAAATCTATCTTACAAACAAAGAACGGGTATATTTTTTAATATTAATGCCGTCAATTAATTCTATATACTAATCATAACATTGATTCTAAACTTATACTTATTAAACATTTGTCCCATTAACACGTTGACTGCCATGGGGGTCACCGGTGACCGGCGCGTTCACTTTGATAAAAATACATAATTCAAAAAAAATGTAAATACTTATCAATTTTTCATTATTACCATCGTTAATACAATGGTGTGAAGAAATTAATGCGGTATAAAATATCTAAAAGTAGTTATACTTATTTTTTGTACGTAACACTTCAACAGTGTATGTGTCGTATAATAGAAAATTCATCGTGGCGCCACGGGCAAACCCTATAAAACTAGCGTGGCATTCAACGTGTTAATGGTGTTTGTCCGTTACGTGAGAAAGGCAAATTACTAACGAGTGTCCCTGTATTATTTTTATAAACAGAAAGAATTGCTTGATTCTCCTAACACACGGGTACGAAAGGAAAGCAACTTCGTAAGTACCAATAAGCCTGTGACTCCGACAAAGTTTTCTACTTGTTCGCAAAGCGTTGAAGATCGAACCGAAGGAAACAGTGTATATTCTTAAAGTAGTCGAATTTTCGCTCAGTTGCCCAACTTCCTACTTTCCCTCATAAAGCAAACAAAATATGTCTCCCCCGCTGATACCAGTTTTATAGCCCTATCAAAACTGTCGTCAAAATCGAAGTCGATCGTTTGGCAAGCGTCCGTCGCGCATCAACCATTTCCCCTTATCTTCTGATGCCGTTCCTTCTTTTTCTTATTTTCAAATCAATTCAGCCTGTGCACCACGGTCTATCCCAATCTTACAGGTCAGCTTAACCTATCTCAATGCTCTTGAGAGATCTGAGTTTACCCTATCTTCGAAATAGTCGCGAAAGTTTTGTTTAATCGTCAACGCAAGATTTTCTAAAGATTTTCTTTGACACGCAAGTAACACAGACGAACGAATTTGATATTCACAGGAAATCTCAGCTTTAGTAAATTACTTTTGTTAAGAGTTAGTCTTGAATTGGAGTTGAATGTATTAAAAATTGTACTTTGGAAGAGCAGAAAATGCGTTTGATGAATTGTGGATTAACACTAGTTGGCTAACACTTGGTTATTAAATTAACACTTGGTTGGCTAGGTGTTAAGACGAAATTTTCTATAAGCTTCACACATTCTTATTTGTGATAAAAAATTTACTATGATTTTCTGTAAAGATACAAGTGTATTTCATAATTTATTCGTATAATTTTCGAGCTTGTTTCTTTGTAGCAAATAAGTACACCATCAGTAAGTATATTAATTCTAGCGTTAAGCTATGTGCCCTAATTCAGAATGAATTCAAAAAAATTGGCTTCCTATTTCCTCATATTTCGAGCTACCTAAAATTTTCTGTTGGTCGCCTTATTTCCTATCTCATATCGTTATACAGACTTTAGTAAGCATCTTAGGTTAATCTCCAATTTAAAAACAAACAGATATTATAATTTTATTATAACCTTACTAACTAACGACTACATTTTCTTTGGTTTCATATCGGGTATGCAAATTTTTCTTCTGTTTCTTAATTAACTCAAGGTCCACAAATGATTTCAATAAAGAGGTGCGAAGAATATTATTAATACTATTATTTTTACGGAACACTGCGGTCACCCTCTCGCCCGCGAACGTCGACGAGACACACCGACCAGAGTTGACAAAATTCACTCGTTCCAACAGAAACGATCCTCGAAGTCTCCGAAAACGGTTCCACTCTCGGAACTAGATTCATGCAAAGCTAACTATACGCGTACTCGCTCTTATCCGTCTCAAGGTTGCAGGACCTTAGGCCCGGACACCTCGAGAGGCTTCGACTGGAAGCGGCGACGAACAACTGTGCACGCGGGGATGCATGGTGCAGAACAGCGCATAAACACGGTGGATCCGACCGAATCGGCGGACAACACCGAATAAAAGGGTTTGGTGCTTGCGTTTTACGTGTGTAGGCGTGCGACAAAATCGTACCGATTGGGGATTCATAGCGGGGGGTGGATGGGTCAGAACACAGAGACAACGCGAGAAACGAAAGAAAGAGCGGGAGAGGGAGGGCCAGATGAGAGAATGCAAGCCTCACCTGTGCTCTGGCCACCACGTAGCTTCTGCTCTGGCCTCTCGACCCTCTCCTCGCTCGGGGGAGGCGGCCTCTCTGTCCTTTTCGTATAGTACGGGTTGTTCGAGGATGGCCACACGGTGGTCGGCCTTTTTGCTGGTGACGGCGTGCTCGGTCGTCCTGAAAATAGATTAGGACCTTTCTCATCTAACCCAGCCAACTCTCTATCTTTCTTCTTTTTCAACGATGCCCCCTCTCCGTTGCTTCCGTTCTATGCGAGTACCGTATTAACGCTGGTAAGTTGAAGCTGCTGAAGGGCAAGGGCAAAAGGAGCAAGTCGATCGCTTCGCCTGTCCTCACCTTTGACGCTTTCGAGGCTCCCAGACATGGTACTACTGGAAATCGAAAAGATGAAGGACAACCCACAAGCTACAAGACGTGAGACGCAAGGGGAATCAAGGGCCGTTTGTTACACCTATTCTCCTCACTTTTTAGGTGTCGGGCAAACGGACTGCATAGGGGTAGGATTTCCAGATATCAGAGGATAATGTAGAAATTTAGAAAACACAGAAAATTATAAGCATAGGATTGTCTCGATCGTCTCTAGCAAAAGTTACTCGCGTGGATTATGGACGCGTGTATGCGTTTGTCAATTTTTTCCTTGCTTTTATTTAGAAAAACACAATTGCTAATAGAGCGTTGTCCACGTGGAGCGCTTTGACCGGGAGTATTTTGCGCTCAAAGAGTTAATGATGGTAATAATGTAGGAATGCGATCGAGCGGATGCGAGTTTGGGAAAGTCTAAAGAGTATATACTTGAGTTGGAAGATTGTCGTGGCGACGCAGAATGTTTGGGCTCGAATGTTTCTAAGGCGTAAAAAATGAGAACTTGTGAGAACAGTGCGACTGAGAAATTCTGGGTGGTCGTGACCGAATGCGTCGAGTGAAAAAGGTTGACAATTAGAATGAAAGGAAACGAGTGTTTGGAAGAATATATGACGGGGAAAATGCGAGCACGTGGCAGAAAGTATTGGATGATGAAGCAGAAAGTGTTTGACTGTTTGAAAGAAAGGTTTTGATTGTGAAATTGCTAAGTTGTAAAGTCGTTTAAGTTGTTTTGTTAAATTGTTTCAAATATACTTTTATTAATATTTTAATCGCTTCCATCTTCCATTCTACGAAAATCATTTTATAGAATTTCCCTATAATAATGAAAAATTGATATGTATCGATATTTGTCCAAATTATGTATTTCTATTAATCTTGGCGCGACGGTCCCCCGTGGCGTTCAATGTGTTAACCCTTTGACTATTATTGGCGCGTATATGCATCTCTGGCGAAAGTTACTCGTGTGAACTATAAACGCATATTTGCGTTTGTCAATTTTTCCTCGCTCCCATTTAGAGCAATACAATTGCTAATAGAGCGTCATTCCCACGGAATGTGATTTAACAGTCAAAGGATTAACCCTTTGCGGACGGAGCAGTAAAGAAAATAGTCACGTCGCGCGTTTGTGTTATAAAAACTAAAGCTGTATTTAAATAAGTTTTTCATAAAATCTAACAAAATCATAAACAAACAAAATTAGGCCAACTTGACTTCTTAGGCTAGTATACCCATGCGTATCTTATACATGTCGTTTACGACAGATAAACGCCAGCCGCAACGCGAGAATTGGGCGGATTTATTCGACACTCGTCCGCAAAGGGTTAATTCGCTTCTCCTACTCATTCTATAAATCAATTGAACTCGACGTGGTATCGCGATGTATGCTGAAGTTGCTCCTGCAGAATCGATACGGCGCGAGGGTTCGACTACGTATTCTTCGAGCAACACGAAAGAAAAGTTCAGGCAAATTCCGGGAAAGATATTTCGCCGTAACTTTCGGCGGGACCTCGAATACCCTTTATAGGGGAACTTTTTAAAAACGTGCACGGAGAGCCCCATCAAGAGGGCTCGACGGGTGGGGAACGGAAGACAGGAAGTTCGGAAACTGCGAAACCATCGAGCCGGATGCCTTGTTATCCGCAGAAGCCAGCTGGGTAATCCGCCGCGATTAGTTCGAGCCTCGTAATCGTTATTTTCTTAACCGCGAAATTCCCAATTTTACGTGGCAACGAATAACGTTTTCAAGTTTTCAAAATTTGTCATTGTTGGTATAGCCTTTCGCTCACTTGAAGTCCCGTGGCAGGAATGCGAGAAAAGTAGAAGGGATACACTTATCCTCACGCACACATTCAATTCTAGTTCACTATTCGTCGCGGCAGTTACAGACACATTTGGGCTGACTGACGAGGAGGTCAGAGCGATGGGAAGAGATAATGAGAAACACACGGCAGACAGAGCCTCATTGGCGACCAAGGTGTAATTGTGATGCACTAGGTGTAATTGTGATGCATTTATTTTTATTAGGTAATATATGTAGTGATTTAGAGAGAGAGAGAGAGAGAGAGAGAGAGAGAGAGAGATTTCAAAAGGACGAATGGGTAATTAGATTGTTTGTAATGGAGCGAATGATAGGCTGAGTGAGGAAAGAATGAGAGGGAATGAGTGAGAGAGCGAGAGAGAGCGCGTGAACTGGTGTGACAAAAGGCGAAGGTAGTCAGTAGAGTAAGGTAGTCAGTAGAGCAAGAGACGCGAATGGAGAGCGAAGGCGTTGCGAGCGGACAAGTGTAATGTGATTAATAAAACTATTTAACCCTTTGACTGCTACGGGCGCATATATGCGCCCAGCACAAGCCGTCGATATAGACTATGGGCGCACATGTGCGCTCGGCGACGGCTTTGATCATTTACTGCTGTCTTACTGAATTTTTCAAGAAATTATTTTATCATATCCGTGTAACACTCAGAAACAACATACCTTGTTGCTTATCAACAAGAAAAATCTCGTTTATTTCGTCAGTTTTCCCTATATCTTAAATTCGTTTCATCTGTTCATCTGCCATTTGACAAAAGTTATGTATAGTTTGGAGTTCGTTTTGTACATTTCATTTTATATATTTTATAATACATTATAATTATCAAATTATGGCGTTTTAAAACTTTACCCTTGACGAATAAATAATGTATATTGAAGATAAAAAATATTTAAAAAATTGAAAAATATTAATTTTGGAGTGGATAAAGTAACAGTAATTTGATTCTGTACATTATTACAATTGAATACACCGCCGAACAGATTCAGATTGCGTGAAAAAGTATTCAGTCCCCAGCGACAGTTAGTGCCGACTGCACGCCGTCGACGCGAAGCGTTTCGGCTCAGAGTCTTCCGCAGTCAAAGGGTTAATATCTAAAACTACAACATATAGATATTTATGATTTCATTATTTTTAATGACGTTGTAAAATTTTTAATAATCACAGTGTAATAAAAATTAGATTAAACATATGCATATTTATTGTCCTAATGAATATGTCGTGGTTTTAGTTGAACCAAAACGTTCTCACCTAATTACACAAAACCATCATACATCAAACTGCTTAAACTGCTAAAGCGATAGCGTTTCAAAACCGTATGCTCAGCGAGGCGACAGCGACGACTTCGTAAAGAGAAAGCGTCTGGCAGAGTGTCCTCGACGGTTCAAAGAAAAAAGGAACGATGTTTCAAGTGGACGCGTTGGAAACGGCCTGCACGCCATCGTGCCGCGCCGGTTTGATGAATTCCGGCAGCTTCTTTGAAAGGCAGCCAAGTTCAACTTGTTGCGTTCGATGGCGGCGGACGTTCCATTGAACCGTGCTCAACCGACAGAGAGCGAACTGCCCTACAAAGGGTAGGAATCGAAAAAAACAAGGCTGCACAATCGATTATATCGTTGACGATGATTCACGCTCGACCCCGTTCCGATCGTTCTAATCGTTCCCGACAATTAGGGCGGAGGGTGTAATCTAGGGATGAAATCGAACTCAATACAAATGTGTAATATGCCAATGGTTATTTATATGACCTATAGTCAGCTAACTTTTGAGACTTATATACTATGAATAAAATAGACTCTAGAGATCCAATTTTCACTTTCCAACACGTTCATCTTTTAACCTCTTCGCTACTAAGGATGGCTATAGTTATTCAATGTCGGAGGATCACCGAGTACAAATGGTGATTATAGTGATTATGGATAAAGTAAACTCTAGAATTCCAGCTTTCTCTTTTAAACACAGTCATCTTTAAACCTTTTCGCTACTAACAGTGACTATAGATAAAGTAGACTCCAGAAATTCAACTTTCATTTTTCAACACATTTGTCCTTTAACTTCTTTGCTATTAATGGTGATTATAGTCACTCAACTTCTGAGGCTTATCGAATGCTACTGAAGTCTATAGTGACTATAGATAAAATAGATTCCAGAAATTCAACTTTTACTTTTCAACACATTCATCATTTGATCTTTTTGCTAGTAATGGTGACTATAGTCATCCAACGTCTGAGGATTATCGGGTACTATCGGTGACTATAGTGATTATAGATAAAATAAATTCTAGAATTTCAACTTTCTCTTTTAAACGCAGTCATCTTTAAACCTTTCTGCTACTAATGGTGACTATAGCTAAAGTAGACTCCGGAAATTCAACTTTAACTTTTCAACACATTCATTCTTTAACTTCTTTGCTACTAATGGTGACTATAGTCATCCAATGTCTGAGGATCATCGGGTACTATCGGTGACTATACTGATTATAGATAACATAAACTCTAGAATTCCAATTTTCCCTTTTAAACACAGTCATATTTAAACCTTTCTGCTACTAATGGTGACTATAGCTAAAGTAGGCTCCAGAAATTCAACTTTCATTTTTCAACACATTCATTCTTTAACTTCTTTGCTACTAATGGTGACTATAGTCATCCAACGTCTGAGGATCATCGGTTACTATCGGTGACTATAGTGATTATAGATAAAATAAATTCTAGAATTCCAACTTTCCCTTTTAAACGCAGTCATCTTTAAACCTTTCTGCTACTAATGGTGACTATAGTTAAAACAAACTTTAGAATTCCATCTTTCCCTTTCAAACACAGTCATTTTAAAACCTTTTCGCTACTAACAGTCACTGCCTATATAACCAAATATCCACCTGAATTCTTTACAGTCTAACTTTCCAACCAACTTAATAACATAACAACTTTCCAAATATTTTAGCAATCTTCCAACTATTTTGTGCATCCGCCACGTTCTCTCCAAATCTCCCAACACTTTCGACCCAGAATACAAATACTCGTTCCTCCCGTCGAACAGCTCGCTTCTACATATTCTTCTCTAGCCTTCCGCTCTGCCTGTTCGCTCGGAACGCCGGAGAGGGTGGAATATCGGACGAATAAATGGGCCGCGGAATCGAAAGTATTATTATTATGTCGGAAAGCTGCCGCCCGGATCGCCGATGAATTCGAGATTCCGTGGTCAGAGATCCCCACCCCCACCCCTTTCGAGCTTGTCCAGAGGATTTGAAAGCACGTCCACGCGAAACGTGCCCTCCTCCCCGAGGGGTGAGGGGTGGGGGGAGAGGGATCCCACGAGAACGAGCTCTCGAAAGCGGAATTTCTTTAAGGACGCCAGCACGCCACCGGTTTCGAAAGTTCGCCGGAATTCAGCCGTTTCGATACTCCGGGGCTTTTTTCCACCCCCTCCGTGCCCGCCATCCCAAGCTCCACCGGAAGAATCGAGGAATCCTCTATTAATTCTTCGACCCGGCCCCGCGAAGCTCCGACGAACTTCGTAACTACGATGGAAACTGCTCCTCGATTCGAGAACGTTACACAAATATGTCTATTACTCTCGTTACTGTGCATCCGTGCGCCGAGTTTCCCCTCTAACTTGTTCCGGCGATAAAATAGTTGAGGCGCATGATACAGGGGATGTTTTGATTACATTTGGGGTCGAAGGAAATTGTTTCTCGTTCTTCCTCGATAAAACGTGGGTTTAGCGAGGTTTTAGCGAGCATCGTTGGATTCGAAGACGTACCGAAGAGCAGGATATTTTAAAAAATGTTTATAGCAGGGGACAAATACTTGAGACAAAAGGGTCAAAGAAAATAAATTAATTAATTAATAAGAAATAACTGTATAAATAAAATCTGTATTCTATGCTGATCGATAAATAGTATTCTATTATCATGACGATGAAAATAAGTAGATAAACAATATTTGTGAACCATAAAATTATATTTTACATTATCTTGTCGTCTTAAACTTTTGTTCGCTACTGTACACACCTTAACAAAGATGCACGGTTTTCGTAAACGTGATTTATTCACAGTATTTACCCGTTTAAGTTAAAATTTCCTGTCTCGGATATTTTTGTTGTCCTTCAAAGCGTGATGGAATATTCGAAGTTTATTCTTGTTTAGGGAAACCTAGGTTTGTTTTTTTTTTCATTTGAACGACGGTAATTTTAAATTGGTTGATACAATTTTCACCCTTGCGATGTTTAAAAGGATACGTTTTTGATAATAGGTGCACCATTATTTGTAATTAATTTCTCAAAATTTCAAATAAGCACTTCATTTCAAACCCTTCTATTTCTAGGTACGCGTATAAGGAGAGTTATTAATTTCAACCAATGTAATTAATAATTGATAACAAGCTTCAGTAATTTGTAAAATTAATTCGAAACAGTTATGATTTTAACAATAAATTCTCCAAAAATTGTAATTAACTGTAATGCAACACTTGTGAAAATAAAATTCATGTAAGGAAATAAAAAGAATCTAATCTTAACGCTGCTCGATGAAAGTACGACGAATTTGTACAGTAATGGACAAAAGTTTAAGACCAAAGAGTCAACGAAATTAAACTAACCAATTTATAAAGAATAACATGGTAAACAAAATTTGCATTCTGTGCTAATCAATAAATAGTGTTCTACCATAATAACAATAAAAATGAATATATAGACAATATTTGCCGAAATAATTTGCAGTATAGTCGTATTAAATTTACGGTATTTATATCAAATTTGCATAGTAAATTAGGTACCTACTATAAGATAAAAAAAAGACAATAATGTGAAATAATTGGAGCGTACAAAAGTACTTGTAACACATAAAAACATAACCTAAATACAAAACCCCAATATACAGTAGCGGACAAAAGTTTAAGACCAAAAAGTCAACGAAATTAAACTAACCAATTTATGAAGAATAGCATGATAAACAAAAATTAATAAATAGTGTTCTACCGTAATAACAATAAACATGAATGTATATATAACATTTGCAGACTATATAATAACTATGTTCTACATTGTCCTCTTGTCTTAAACTTTTGTCCGCTGTTGTATGTCTCAAACGTGGCATCAGAAAGCGGGGAATTTAATCAGTAACGTACAAAGTACCTCCAATTTAACAGTCTGCGGAGCAAAGAACAGTTCGGTGTTAAAGGGATTGAAGTTGTTGTGTATCGCGTATAACGAAAGCGACACAGAAGTGGATGGTGTAGCAAGCGAGGCCCGGGGCGATCTTCGCGCAGGCCAGATTGAAACTTTGCTTAGATGGTAATTCTGCGTGGCGCGCGCATCAACCGGGGGTGCAATTCGGATTCATGCCCGTCACGGGACCCGTATACCATTATACGTATCGTTATCCTTTATAGACAGTTGCGGCCCGCCCCATAAGACGGCCCCCGCCACTTATTTCTGACCCCCCCATAATCTGCCGCGGAATATTCAAAGTTGTCCCGCGTGTGCCGTATAATCGTACGACCATGTCAAGTTTCCTTGCCGTGGCGCAGACTATGTCTGTAATGGGGGAGGGAAGAAAGAAATAGGAAAATATTCAATTTTCGATATAATATTCAATTTTCAATAAGGAATAAGAAAATATGCAATTTTTGATAAAATATTCAATTTTCAATAAGGAATAGGAAAATGTGCAATTTTTGATAAAATATTCAATTTTCAATAAGAAATAGGAAAATATTCAATTTTCGATAAGAAATAGGAAAGTATTCAATTTTCGATAAGAAGTAGAAAAATATTCGATTTTCGATCAAATATTTAATTTACAATAAGAAGTAAGAAAATATTCAACTTTCGATAAAATATTTAATTTTCAATAAGAAGTAAGAAAATATTCAATTTTCGATAAGAAGTAGAAAAATATTCAATTTTCGATCAAATATTTAATTTTCAATAAGAAGTAAGAAAATATTCAATTTTTGATAAGAAGTAAGAAAATGTTCAATTTTCGATAAGAAATAGGAAAGTATTCAATTTTCGATAAGAAGTAGAAAAATATTCAATTTTCGATCAAATATTTAATTTACAATAAGAAGTAAGAAAATATTCTATTTTTGATAAGAAGTAAGAAAATGTTCAATTTTCGATAAGAAGTAGGAAAGTATTCAATTTTCGATCAAATATTTAATTTTCAATAAGAAGTAAGAAAATATTCAATTTTTGATAAGAAGTAAGAAAATGTTCAATTTTCGATAAGTAGCGATAAACTGATGAACGAAATTGAGAAATTTCTTTCGAGAATATACAAGATATTCGTACAATCTTGTTAATCTCATTTTATTTAAATTTTTCATGATTCTAGACTTGCAGTAATATAACTGCGGTTTGCAAATGATTCGCAGTAATTTTTAATAATTTTGGTTCACAAATAATTCAAAATAATTAGATAGGTGACTGAGCAGTTTGCAGTAATATGATTACGGTATTGATTTAAGTTAGCAATATAAATAAGCGATATGAATTTAGTTCGGCATCAACTTGTAATAATTTTTAGTAACAATAATTCTAATTTCAAACACTGATTCACTGTCAATCAAATTTCAACCTTTAAAAGTTCCATCTCAGCGATCCATTTCATTTACAATAACATCTAAAATTTTGTTTCATTTCCAGCAATTGTTAACAATTTTCACTCGCGATAACGTTCCAAAAATTCACTCGCAATTTCGAAATATTTGCGCTAGCAGCGACCCATTCTCGCGAGAATATTTAACATCGATCACGAGGACGCGAAGGAGCGGCAGGAATTCAGTTGCAGAAAATTTCATTGGCTCGTTAACAATTTTCCAAAAGCATGCGAGATTAGACGCCGCCAGTTCATGGGACAAGAAATAATTAATCTCCCGTTAACAGGGCGAACTTCCGCCCTCGCTGCGAATAAGAGGCCACTTCGAGGCGACTGAAGCTGTTCCAAAAATAAACAGATGCTCAGACCCGGCGAGAGGGGGGGCGGAGGGTGAATTTCGAGAGGCGGCATCCACTCAATTAATTCCCTTCCCTGACCCGAATACCCCAGACTCGACCCCTTCATCCGGTTCCCTCGTCCCGTTCCCAAGAAATATTCCCTGTTCCCGGACGTATCTGGAAGCTCGTGTTTCCCTTCGAGCAGCGATGGTATCAAGCGCATCGCAACTTGGTTTCAAATCTGATTGCGAACTTTAGAACAGCTCGCGAGTATACTTCGAGGAAAGAAAGAGCAACGCTGCTAAACAGACTCGAGCATAGACGAGCAAGTAAATTAACAAGGGACATTAGGCAATCTGAATATTCCAATTTTTTCGGAAATTTTGTGAGTTCGTATGGAATTATTGCTTTTTTCGGCGACAATTTGCATCTTCGGGATGAATATATTTAACAGTTTGCACTCCGAATTATTTTTCAATTTTCTGGCCAATAACTCCCTAGTATGGTAGGTGCTTTATTTGAAATTTACTTCAAAGGACAATTCCTTAGGTGGTATTTATTTGTTTTATTAACCCTTTGCACTCGAATTTAATATGACCATGAATTACGGCCAAATCGGAATTTATTTTTTTATTTAATCAAAACTAAATTTTTCCAATACGTTATTAGCACACTTAGCTGTAACATTTCATGAGTATAATTAAAAAAAATGAAAATTCCACGGTAAAACTTGTGATGTCGCATACGCTGAGACATACGAGTGCAAAGGGTTAATTATATTAACACATTCGTCGTCTATCGTGATTCGGCTGAGTTTCTCGCTGGGCCCAAATTCGATTGCATAGAAAACTGGGGTAAAAAAATATAAAAACAGCAAAAATATTTACTTTTTATTTTTATGTTATGTATTTTATATTTATATATATTATACTTCAATACTTATTCCATTGAATTCCTTTTAAAATTCCAATTTAAAATCCTATTTAACTTTAAGAAAAAAAGCGTCACCCATATTTAGGTGACGTGACGACGAAAGTGTTAAACATAGTTCTCAAACTTTGTCGTAGCTTATATTTGTTTAATTTCGTTAACTCTTTGGTCTTAAACTTTTATCCGCTACTGTCTATGCTTCGAGTGGTGCGCACAGCGTCGACAATAAGGACGTCAGAGAATTGTAACTAATAAATACCATTTAGCGTGTCAAACTGCCTTAGTTGCGCAGCTTCCTTCTACCGTATCAAATTTTACTTGAATTCTACCTCGTTCTCGCCCTCTACTTCCCAAGCCCTCCTTCTTTCATTTCTGGCCGGCAAACAAGCGACCCTTTAAACAACGCGCCTGAGCAACAAAGGGGGGCGATGACAGCGACCAAGGGGGATGGCGCTAAAAAGTTTTCGAATAAAAGTTTAAATACGCCCGAGCGAACTTTGTTCCGTAGCCTTTCGCGCGTTCCCCCCGGCTCCGGCTGTTCGCCATTGCTGCGCGGCGACAATATGGCCGACTACCATCTTCGCCTTGGCTAAGAACACCGCGGCCCCTTGTGTATCCCCGCGCTCGGTGTACCATTGTGAGCCGAAAAGATGAAGGACTACCCTCGCAACCTAAAAGACGCGAGACACAAGAGGATTCGGTGGCCCGCTCCACCTAATCTCTTTCACGTCCTAAATTCTTGCTTATTATTGGTGAAGTCTATCACCTCTTCTGCTTATCGCGTAAAGAAGAAAGAAAACGAAATAAAACGCGACAGAGTGAGACACTATACAAGTGAATGACACTAGAGTAGGTATTAACTTAGAATATTAACATCGCAGCTATTCTGAGCTATATTGGTACCTAAAGTAAATCCTACCCCTATGTAGTCCGTCCAGCCGGTACCTAAAAAGTGGAGATAATGGGTAAACCTAGCGACTGATTTCGTCTGCGTCTCGCATCTTTTAACTTGTGGGTAGTCTCTCATCTTTTGATTTTTCAATAGTACACACAACCTAAAAGACGTGAGACGGAAGGGGAATCGGTGGCCCGCTCCACCTAATCCCTTTCACGTCCTAAATTCTTGCTTATTATTGGCAAAGTCTATCACCTCTTCTGCTTATCGCGTAAAGAAGAAAGAAAACGAAACAAAACGCGACAGACTGAGATATAGCACAATTGAATGACACTGGAGTAGGCATCAACTTAGAATATTAACACATTGAGGAGATATTTAAATTGTTTAAATCTCCGGTTCCCGGAGATTTTTTCTTTTAACCATACTGCCGCACTCTTCACATTAAAAATTCATAGAATATCTCCTAATTAATTTAATAAATCGAAATTTTTAGAGAATACTCATAAAACTGGAACATAAAAACGCAAATATGAGTTGTGCGTCCTCAATGTGTTAACATCGCAACTATTCTAAACTGTTTCGGTATCTTAAGTCAGTCGCTCTTTCTGCGTTCAGAAATGATATAATGCAATTAAGGATATTAAAAATTTCCTAATTAAAAAAATTAGTTTTCATTGTTTAATAACGTTTAATATTGTGTGATAATTATGCTACAAATTAAAATCAATTTTCATATCGTTCTATTCGAATTTCTGTATCAAAGATATTTACAATTTTATTAAAATCGTTACATTTTATTAATGCAGCGAGACAATCCTATGTCTATAATTTTCGGTGTTTTCTAAATTTCTTCATTATTCTCTTATATTTGGAAATCCTACTCCTATACAATTTATCCACCAGACACCTAAAAAGTGAAGAAAATGGGTGGACCTAGCAGCTGATCCTAGTAGTCCCTCATCTTTTCGTTTCTCAATAGTACAAAGCTCGCGTCTCTCTACAGGGTGTTTCCTTCTCGAATAATCGCGACCAGCCTCGTATTTCATCCGGTTTCGTCCGCCTTTCTATGGCGTTCCTCCACCCAGTTCTCTTCTCTCGTGCCTTAGCCGGGGATACCTTTCTTACGGTTTTCTTCTGTTCCAGCCGCGTAGCCGCGTCCTGGGAAAGTTTCGGGATAACTTGTTGAAAATTTAAGGGAGCGGCACCTCCTCGGGTACCCATCCGCCGTGAAACGGGAATTTGCGGCAGGGAATGGCGGGAGAGGGGTCGATGGTGAATTCCTCCGGCTCGTTCGAAGGGAACGGCTTAATCTTCGTTGGCTCTCGAGCTTGTTATACGGATTTTTGTTATAAGGAGGCTCGGCGCGGTTAACTTTTAGTTCGGTAAAATGGGAGTTTTGTCGCTTACATGCTTAAAATTTACACTTCATTTCTTTTTAGTTTTCTAATTGTATTTTCTGTACGATTGTCGCAAATAAATTTATTGTATTACAATTTTGGTCTCCTGTGCTGTTCTTCATGCTGGATCGAAGTGACCCTGTATTCGTCGTACGAGGATTAACAATAGGTTTACGTAATAGGTTAATTTGACGGGTTTTGGATTTTCTGAACAAAATTTATAAAAACAATTATTTTAATAATTTTGATGTTTCTGCTCCTCTCACAATCATAACAGTTTAGTATATGCACCCTCTCTGTAGACGCTCTAGACACATACTACACACTGCGCTCACACTCTCCCCTCCTAGTTCTTTCTTTCTTCTCCCTTCCACTTTTCACTTTCCACTTTTGACTCTCTCTCTCTCTCTCTCCTCCCTTTCACTTTTATACTTCCCACTTTTGACTCTCTCTCTCCTCCCTATCCCTGTTTCCCCCTCTCTCCTTCTTCCACTCCCTCACTTCCGCTCTCTCTCCCCTTTCCCTTCACCCCTCGCTCTCGATCTCACCCCCTTCCCCTCACTCACGCCCCTCTCTTTCACTCTCCCCCCACTCACTCTCTCTCACTCTCTTCTCCCTCTCCCTCTCTCTCTCTCCTTTCTCTTTCTCTCTCTTTCTCTCTCTTTCTCTACCCTCTCCCTCTCTATCTAACCTCCCATTCTCTCACCACCCTCACACCATCTTTATCTATTTATCTGTACATCTCTCTCTCTCTCTCTTTCTCTACCCTCCACATCTCTATCTAACCTCCCATTCTCTCACCACCCTCTCACCATCTTTATCTATCTATCTGTACATCTCTCAGTCTCTCTCTCTCTTTCTCTGCCTCTCTCACTCTCACTCACTCTCATATCAAACCTCGCATAGGTTGAACCGAGAAATTAATTCCGTTTCCGGTTCCGTGGTACGCGAAGGGGCAAGATCATCGGGACGAGGCTTCTTGGCTGGAGGCGAGCTCGCGAGCGGCTAGGGGAGATCGCTCGGAAGTAATTCGATTGAAAGCGAGTGGCGACTTCGAATCGGACTCTCGATCCCGGCCACGAGGCGGTGAGTGGCTTTGAAACGGGTATCAAACGAATCGACGTGTTCCGGGGGGTTAACGGTGATTGTTGTTTCCGGCCTTTGTTCCACGCCATGTTTAACCGACCGTGTAAACATTGCAATTTTTGGAATTTTTGTTTGGAACAACACAGAAACTAGTTTAACGGTTAATAAACTCGTGAATTGTCAAAATAAAGATGCAGCTCGAGAAAAACGTGAATTTACGCAAAAGGATAAATAGTTAAAAAAACTAAGTTTAATAATTAAGAAATAGTACTTTTTACAGGCGCAATTCGTGTCACATAGGGAAGTAAATAGAGAATAGAAAGTGCGATTAGAAATTTAGAAAATAAGATGGGTTATAAAATGTAAAATTGTAAAATTGTAAACTGGAAGTATCCTAAGCCAATAGGCAAGGATTGAATAAATATAATAACAATTTTCAAAAAAAGTACCTAACTCTTAAGAAACCAAACAAAATTTCGAGTATACTCAAAGTTTAAAAAAATGCAGAATGTGTTTCATCTAAAGAATTTCTGCTTGGTAAGCAAGCGAGTTCTAGTTTCATCGTCCTCCATCGAAGATCAGTGTCCCAGGGGTGCGAAGTATGTACCGTTTCCGAAGGAAGATCGATCGGCCCACAGGAGGTCGGAATCGATGGCTGGATAAACGATCTTTCCAGGTGCAGGAAGGTCGACCGTGCGCAAAAGGAAGGGTGGAAGGGCTTGGGAAGTACGCGACCTGGCCCAGAGGCTAATACCAGAAATAATTCCGGTCTCCTTGCTCGGTGATAATTAATTACGGCTGCAAGGATCGATGGGTGTCCCGTGAGGCTACCAGTGTGTCCAGGCATTATTAAATATCGTATATTCTCGCAGGGCTAATCTCGGCCTTTCGGCGGAATCCGGTTTTCCTATGTGGAGCAAAGAGAGGCTATGGAATAGAAAGAGACAGAAGAAAGTGGAGAGAGAGAAATGGAATGAGAGAATAAGGGGGAGAAAATTGAGCGAAAATAATAGTGAGGGGGTGAAATAGGGAAATGGAGGAGAGAAAGAGGACAGAGAGAGAGCAGAGAGAGATAGAATGAGAGTAAGAGTGAAACAATGAGTGAGAATGATAGCGAGGGGGCGAAATGGAGAGACGGGGGAGAGAGAGAGTAGAGAGAGAGAGGAAAGAGAGAGCAGAGACCAAAGAAAGAGCATAGAGAGTTAGAATGAGAGTAAGAGTGAAAAAATGAGTGGAAATGATAGTGAGAGGGTGAAATGGAGAGACGGGGGAGAGAGCAAAGAGAGAGTAGAGACCAAAGAAAGAGCAGAGAGAGTTAGAATGAGAGTAAGAGCGAAAAAATGAGCGAGAATGATAGTGAGGGGGTGAAATGGAGAGATGGAGGAAATAGAGAGCCGAGAGAGAGAGAGAGAGCAAAGAAAGATCAGAGAGAGATAGAATAAGAGTAGGGGTAAGAAAATGAGCGAGAATGATGGTGAGGGTGTGAAATGGAGAGATAGAGATGGAAAGAAAGATAAAATGCCACATCAAGGGTGAGAAAAAGAGCGAAAACAACAGTGAAGGAGTAAAATTTAGTGGCGGGAGAGAGAGAAGGGAGGGAGAGCTATAGCAACTGAGTGAACGAGTGGAAAAGAGAGGGACAATAGTCAGTAAGATGAATAAAAAAAAAAAAGAAATAGAGAGGGTGTGTGATAACGAGTAATTGAAGAATTGTGGGAACATCCAGCGAAAATGTGAGAGAAGTGGGAGAAATGGAGGGAGGGAGGAAGCAATAGTCAGTGAGATAAGCGAAAAGGAAAAAAGATATAGTAATTGTGTCACACTTTTAACTTGAAACTAACAAAACACCAAAATACTAACGATTTTATTTTTTCAAATTTATCTGAACAAACATATTTTTATGAGAGACATTTCAACTGAATGTACAGTAGCGGACAAAAGTTTAAGACGAGAGGACAATACATTATAGAACATAGTTTTACGACACGAAAATATTATTTGTGCATTCATTTTTATCGTTATTATGGTAGAACATTATTTATTGATTAGCACAGAATGCAAATTTTATTTATCATGCTATTCTTTATAAATTAGTTACTTTAATTTCGTTGACTCTTTGGTTTTAAAATTTTGTCCGCTACTATACATGGGGTGTTGATAGCGAACGAGCGAAAGAGGTGAAACGAAAAAAGGGATAAACGAGCGAGAGAGCTGACGTGAGATACGGGTTAAGAAACCTGGTGGGAGAAAGGAAAAGAATTTGGAGCGATCGTAAAGTTCGCTTTTTGAAAGGAAGATTTAGGAACGTGTTTAACGAGTTATAAGCTGGTATAAATAATGGGCTCGCGCGATGCAGATTTCCCGGCTGGTTCGACTTTACGGCGGTGAAATTTGTAATCAGGATTTATCGGCTCACACTGTAGTAGCGCCGGCCACGGGCTCCTGTAGCGTAAGCATTTTTTAATCTCCACATGATTTTTCCGCTGTTTCGCGTAGCACGTTAGCGGCTAGGCTAAAATGGACTACGGTTACGCTAATCTAAATTGCGATTATCTACTGTGAATGTCCGCGCATATTCCTATTTTTTGATAACTCGCACCTGTTTTGATTTGGTCTCTCGTTTTATCTGTAAAGCAGTGAATTTTTGATAAAGTTATCCCAAAAAGTTGAGGCGTTCAGGGTAGTAAGGGTGAATTCAAAATTTCCTAAAATAATTTTTATTCTATCAAACCGATTAATAGTACTCTATTTTTTTGTGTGTTTATTTATTTATTTACAAGAGGAAATCCTTTAGAAAACTATTTTTTTATATTTATTCATTTATTTACAGGAGGAAGCCCTTTAGAGTACATAGAAGAAAATGCAGTTTAATCGTAAGAATTTAAACAATGCAACAGTTGAGATTTAAAGCTAGCATGAGTGGAAAAGAAGTCAATGGATTTACGATAAATTTTTATATTCTTTAGAATAAAGTTAAGGTAATTTTTAGTGCCGTATAGCGTGGTGTGAAATTTCCCTAACATAAGTATAATGATGAGTAGCTGTGAGAGATATGGTAAACTTAACCCTTAGCACTTGAGAGGCGACTGTTAGTCGTCTAATGATACTAACTTGAAAAATTTTCAAATTCGAAATATTTACTAAGATTCGCCTATATTAAATGTCATTCAGTTTAGTTAAGTGACATACTAAACTTTACTGATAACAAAAGTAAAAAAAATCAATGACAAAGAAAAGAATGGGAGATCTCACCATTCGGTTAGCTAAGTGTTAACCCTTTGCACTTGAAAGGAGACTCAAAGCTTTTCAACTACAAAATATTTACTAAAATTCACTTGTATTAACCTTCATTTAGTTTGGTTAAGTTTTTTTTTTTTAATGAATCCAAGAATATTTGCAATCAGTCTGCTTGTAATAGACTATAAGCAAATGTGCTGTAGGTTCAGACCTTTGTGTTGAGAATAACACTTCTGTGTTTCTCTTTATGCTATGAATTTGTTATTGTAGAGAAGAAAAAGAAAAACGATGAGGTAAATCCAGTACATGGTGCCTCTTGAGTTTAGTTAAGTCGTATACTAAAATTTACATACATTACTATTTAACCTCTGAGGCTGACTAATAAACAAACTAACTAAAGTCTAAAAATTTGCGAAACTATCAATTGGTGACTAATAATCACCTCTCGAGCTTAAAGGGTTAAAGGACTCCAACAATTAAGTTTTACTTCGTTTAATAAAATTTCTGATGCTTTAATTGTTAAATGCGATGTATCTGCTTTTAAGGTCGATTTTGTGAAAAGTAAATAAAACGCGTTTTCCTGGAAACACGAGTTTGTCGAGTTCACCCTTATTACGTTTAACGACTCAATTATATCTTCTTCGAGTTTCTAAATACTGTTTGATCGTGGACGTCTGCGTCTTCAAGTTTTCAATGTAATTTGTCATTTTTGAAAAGGGAACAGTAACTTTGCACTAACTCAGGAAAATATCTTCAAACTGTGAAACGTCAGTTGAATCGTTAACTTTTTAGCACCGGAACATATTCTGCAATATTCAAACTATGTTTCACAACTTTTTCAATTCAACGTCGCTGTTACTTTTTAAGCGGCAGCTGCAAATTGAACTAGATCCGGAATAGGAGTGACAACCGAGGGTTAATTATGCACATGGACATTTCAGAGGCTGATTTATATATAAAAGCGTATTAAAAATTTTGTATGCGATTGGACTCGAAAAGAATGAAGAGGTGGTGAATATTCGTACAAATTTATGTTTCTATTTAAAAAAAAAAAAAAAAGAAAAAAATGAAGCATCCACATATTATAACAGGTACTTTCTGTTGATTATTCTGTATATTTCTGTATATCATTTGAATTTTGCACCTTCTTCTCATATTTAAAATTCTTATAAATGTACAAAACATCCGCTACTCAATAATGAAATTTCACTTACGGTTTAAACTGCTTCTGTGTCTGTCATTTGTGTCAGTACTAAAACATCTTAATCGATGAAAAATTTAACATACTTGATATTACTAATTGACTATTACTAGACTGCGGATTGTTATGCATTTATGAAAGATTTAAATGTGCAGAGAAATACAGAATGCATACAATATGCAAAAATACATGTTACAAGGGAAATGCATGTTAAAATATTTAAAGGTTGAAACAGATCTCTGCTTGCGTTCCACTTCTTTAACTGTACTTATAAAAATTTGAATTTGCATAAAAACTCGCAGTTCAACTATTACCTACTAATCGACCAGTTTTCTAAAATCAACGCAGAGTGATATGCGAATACCTTTTATATCTACTTCATAAAGTATTACAAAAAATTTCCCAGTCAAAGACACTTCAAGTTTCTATTCTTTTTTCTAAATTACCCTTCAGAATTTTACAACACTTACTATTAGTCTAGTCTAAAGGTGCTCTAAACTAAGCTCGTCTAGAGCAAATCGTGTCCGTTCAAAGCTACTGTTATTGCAGCTGATACAAGCGTAAACGAAACGACCTGAATCCAATCTGAACGTCCTCTGCCCCTCTGTCGCCCCTAAACATCGGCGGAACGATTTCGCGATTCTTTCGTGAGTCAATACCGCTTTCGTCCCGGATATCTGTCCGCGGTAATGCAATCTGGCCCGGCGCGAGCTCGCTGCCTCCAGCCAGGACGCTGGTAATTGAATTTTAAATGCGCTTAATTAGGTCACCGGTCGAATCGCCGATGTAATGCCCCGATATAAAATTAAAATCTGCCTCGAGATCCGTGGAACGGTCACCGCATGCCGAGATAAACGCTACGTCGATTCGATTCGGTTCGTTTCGTCGTGTTTGGAGAGCAAAAAACGAGGCGAAACAACCGTCAACGCGATATTCACATATTTATGCGGGCCAATTTAAAGGTCCTTTTATACTGATCCGTGCCGTATCCGTTCCGTGTCCGTTACGTATCTGTTCCGTGTCTGTTCCGTGTCCGTTACGTATCTGTTCCGTGTCCGTTACGTATCCGTTCCGTATCCGTTCCGTGTCCGTTCCGTGTCCGTTTCGTGTCCGTTCCGTGTCCGTTACGTGTCCGTTACGTGTCCGTTACGTGTCCGTTCCGTGTCTGTTCCGTGTCCGTTCCGTATCCGTTCCGTGTCCTTTACGTATCCGTTCTGTGTCTGTTCCGTATCCGTTCCGTGTCCTTTACGTATCCGTTCTGTGTCTGTTCCGTATCCGTTCCGTATCCATTCCGTGTCCGTTACGTATCCGTTACGTATCCGTTCAGTTCTGTGGGAAATCCGGGTGAGGAACGTGAAACATATATTTCGAATATGGATTTACGTATAATATATTTTCACACGTTTTTAAATATAACCCTGGTTTTTATGACGAAGTCGGAAAAATGCGTTTTCTACGATGTTTACGAGGAGAAAAGTCTTTTGTTTACGATCTTTTTCTGTTTTGTATATTTCGGTTTGGAAGTGGTGAGGATGACCGTTGGTCCTTCAATAGAGTAAGGCTGATCTTTGACGCATTTGGATCTTATGCGCAAAGCAGATGAGTAACTTAAGGTATCTTAAATTTTTGCTTGAAACGTAAGTAAATTATTGAGATGTAAAAATGCAGAAGCAAAAGAAAAACGTGTCTAACGTGTTCTATTTATCAGCAGAAGGCCACGGTAGGTGTCACGGTATCCTTTGTAATGTTTGAAACAGAGTAGAAATAATATCTTCTAATGAAATGAAAACTTAAGTTGCGAACAATAAAAACACAACTAAAATCTATTTTACCGAAGCAAAAATATTCTTCACCGTCAGAGTCAGGGACGATGAAAAATCGATAAAATTGGATACGTGAACACGATTTCACTTTTTCCAATTTCTCAGATTCCTCTCTTGACCTTGGAGCGATTCAGAGATCCAAGGTCAAACAGGGTCGTTAATTCGTGATCCGGACCGGAATCGACGGTCGTCGAGCGAAATGAAAGCCACGAAGCTTCACGCGGACGTCGATCGATACGTCAAACTCGAAGGTCTCGTTTCCGCGTGAAGTCTTATCTCCGGGCCAGATAAGACGGAAGGTGGTCCCGTCCCATTGGAAACTGTTCGGTGGCGCTTAACGTCCCCGTTCGTGAGTTATTGCCCGCCGCGGTCGGGTCATTAATAATTCGCTAATATTAAGATTGATTTCGAGCCAGGGGGGAAGGCGACGAACACGAGCCGGCGCCCGATTTCGCGAGAAACTTTCCCGTGCAACCGTAGTCAATCATCTGCCCTCGTATATTACGATGAAACCGTGCGACAGTCCCGCGACGCCTGACTCGTAACACGCCGGAAATGCCCGCTCCGTGAGAGTGTCGTTACGTCGTTACGTTTCGTTTCCCTTTTTTCCACGAGAGATCTAATGAACGCGCGCGGGTACAGTCCTGTACATAAGTTTTTGGCGAAGCGAGACGAGCGAAGAAGAATCCCGGTAAAAGTAATAGGGGGACTGGAAAGTAATGTCGTTTCTGTCCTTGCATCTCTAGATATTTTGCTCAAAAACCAATTGATTTCTATCGATTTATAACTTGCACACTAGATGGCAAAAGGTTGTTGATAATGAGGGTGATTACGTCATTGATTAAAAATAAAAACTCGTTAAAAATTTATGCGTTTGAGTTTAATGTAAGAAAACGATATTGCTTTCTGGTCCCCCTAATATTAATGAACATAGGTACAGTAACGGATAGTTTACTTTAAATCCAATAAATGTAGGTACGAGGTACAGTCTCGCTCGTAAGTCTTAAGGCATCCATTCTTTTGAAGTTTAATAAATGTATATGGAGTACATTATAGCTGGAAATTTTAGGACAGCTATTCTTTCGAAACCTAATAGATGATGAAAGTTTTAGCACATTTGTTGTTTTAAAATCCAAGAAAATGGAGTTACTGTGATAAAAACTGACGTCGAGTTACACTCGACAAAGGAGTGTTAATTAACGATAAATGTCCAGTTTATTGTTTTCAATCTCTTACATAACCTATCTGACAACCTAACATTCCTACGATATCAATGCGATATCAAATTGGTAACAACGAACGTTGGAATACGCGAGTAAAACCTTCTCTTTGTACCATACACGCACACCACTGACGCACCCCCATTTATATACTTTAAAACAACATTTTGAAGCAGTACCAACGAACTACTCCGTCAGAATCAGCAGGGTACACCCGGTAGAAGGTCGCAGGCGGCCCGGCGCGGTTAGCCAAAAATGGCGGAACATACCTTCTCTTTGTACCATACATGCACACCACTGACGCACCCCCATTTATGTACTTTAAAACAACATTCTGAACCAGTACCAATGAACTACTCCGTCAGAATCAGCAGGTTACACCCGGTAGAAGGACGCAAGCGGCCCCGCGCGGTTAGCCAAAAATGGCGGAACATACCTTCCCTTTGTACCATACACACACACCACTGACGCACCCCCAGTTATGTGCTTTGAAACAACATTCTGAACCAGTACCAATGAACTACTCCGTCCGTTTCAGGGTTAATTAACGATGAATGTCCACTTTATTATTTCCAATCTCCTACATAACCTATCTGATAACCTAATATTCCTACAATATCAATGCTTAACGACGAACGTTGGAATATGCGAGTAAAACCTTCTCTTTGTACCATACACGCACACCACTGACGCACCCTCATTTATGTACTTTAAAACAACATTTTGAACCAGTACCAACGAACTACTGCGTCCGTTTCAGCAGGGTACACCCGGTAGAAGGACGCAGGCGGCCCCGCGCGGTTAGCCAAAAATGGCGGAACATACCTTCCCTTTGTACCATACACACACACCACTGACGCACCCCCAGTTATGTGCTTTGAAACAACATTCTGAACCAGTACCAATGAACTACTCCGTCCGTTTCAGGGTTAATTAACGATGAATGTCCACTTTATTATTTCCAATCTCCTACATAACCTATCTGATAACCTAATATTCCTACAATATCAATGCTTAACGACGAACGTTGGAATATGCGAGTAAAACCTTCTCTTTGTACCATACACGCACACCACTGACGCACCCTCATTTATGTACTTTAAAACAACATTTTGAACCAGTACCAACGAACTACTGCGTCCGTTTCAGCAGGGTACACCCGGTAGAAGGACGCAGGCGGCCCCGCGCGGTTAGCCAAAAATGGCGGAACATACCTTCTCTTTGTACCATACACGCACACCACTGACGCACCCCCATTTATGTACTTTAAAACAACATTTTGAACCAGTACCAACGAACTACTGCGTCTGTTTCAGCAGGGTACACCCGGTAGGAGGACGCAGGCGGCCCCGCGCGGTTAGCCAAAAATGGCGGAACATACCTTCTCTTTGTACCATACACGCACACCACTGACGCACCCCCATTTATGTACTTTAAAACAACATTTTGAACCAGTACCAACGAACTACTGCGTCTGTTTCAGCAGGGTACACCCGGTAGGAGGACGCAGGCGGCCCCGCGCGGTTAGCCAAAAATGGCGGAACATACCTTCTCTTTGTACCATACACGCACACCACTGACGCACCCCCATTTATGTACTTTGAAACAACATTCTGAACCAGTACCAACGAACTACTGCGTCCGATTCAGCAGGGTACACCCGGTAGAAGGACGCAGACGGCCCCGCGGTTAGCCAAAAATGGCGGAACATAGATCGACTCCCAAGTGAAAATCCGTTCGCTGTCGGGCAAAGGGCGGCCGCGGCGCGATCTAACAATAATCCACGGTTTCCCTGGGCCCAGGTAAGGCTACCGGCTAGGTAAAATCGCGAAGCTTAATGGCGGTAATACCGTCGTGGCCGAGGCTTGTACGGCGTTAATAATGCAGCATATTGAGATTGGTTTCGCTGCGAGAACACCGGGCCAGAGCCACAGGGACCTGACCTAGGCATCCGCCCAAGTTATTCGCGCCGCTTTAATAATACACCCGCCAATGTGCACATATATATACACACTCACACACATATATATATACGTATACATACACCAGGCTGGCCAACCTAATGCAAAGATTACATTCGAGAGCCCGTGCTGTTGCCCTACGCTGCTGCTGCTGCTGCTGCAGCTTCTGGGGAACCTTTGCCCGCCGCGTAATTGCCTGTTCCAGGGAATGTTTTTCTTTCCAAGCAATTCTTCCGCGGGTCAGCGATATGCTGACGTCGGATTTCGTGAATTTGGCCTTGACTCTTGGATTGTAATTTCGCTGGGTAACCGCGATGAAGTTATACGCGTGGTTACTTACTTACTTTCGTGTTAATGTTTAATGATGTACCTTGAAGTTGGGGTAATTTAGGTTCCTATTTTTTATTCCTTTTTTTTTGGAAATTCAGAAGTTATAATTTTTTAGTTGTGTCTTTTTTAATGGGTGTGATGGCATATCGTGACTAACGAAGTTGATTAAATACTTTTACGTGTTGTATGTCTTGCCTCATTTAAATGTGAACGGAGACTTTTCAATATGTACATTAATTAGCTAATTAGAAAAATTTGGAATACTGAACTTATAGTTGGATTGAATGGAAAAAGTCATTTAATTATTTGATCAACTTCGTGTACCCCACTGTAGGTTGGCTAATTTTTATGAATAATGAAAATGGGGTTAGTTTGGTTCGCAGTTACAGAATGAGTAATTTTTAACTGCTGCAAACTTTTCATAGTGTATTTAAATTACGAGATATGAAAAGGATATCTCGAAAAATAATTAGTTTATTGTCACTAAAAATTTCCACATTTTTGGTATCAGATTGAAGAGAAAGTAATTTTAACTGTTTGTATGTATAATTAATTTGATTAGTTATGCGATTCAAAATATGAAATTTACAATACTGTAATTTATTTCCTCTCGTGTAATTAAAACTTTCTACATTTTCGCCACCAGATTAAAAGGGAACAATTTCAACTGTTATTTATTTACAATAAATTTTATTAATTACGCGATTTAAAATATAATATTTACAATACTGTAATTAATTACTCTGTTGTAATTAAAATCTTCTACATTTTTGGCATCAGATTGAAAGAAAGCATAATTTCAACTGTTTGTACGTAATCAATTTTATTAAGTAAAAAATTTACGAAACTTGGAATGACTTTTTCAAGTCTTTGTCGTATTACACCGTGAAAGGGTTAATCGTATATTTTTAAGCTACACGTCGACGTTTCCGTCGAAACCTATGTTTTCTGGATATTTACTCCAATTAACAATTTTCAAAGTGAAATAAGGTAACGTGTCAATATTACATTAAAATTATAATAGTTATAAATAGAAATTTGGCTAACTTTGTATTCTATTTTATATATTATTTCTATATTTTTACATAATATAGTATTCTCTATTTCTCTCCATAATTCAATTTCTCGACATCTGTTGTCTGGCAATTACGACAATAATTCGTCTCTATTCCTCTCACAAAGTACTACTAATAAATTATAAATAAAATCGAAGTCAAAGTGCAAAGTGCAAACTAAAACTCAAATATAAGATCAAAATAACTGTCTTGCTATCTACCTATTACCTCGACTACTGAAGTAACGTCAAAGATTCTGTAGCTGATCCTACAGTTCGCCTAGCAAGCACATAAGTGTCTCATGAATGGAATAAGGATAAGAGTGCGCGACAGCAAGATCGACCCCGCGAATCGGAAAGAGATTTAGCTGAGACGCAAAACGGATATCGTTAGCGTAACGGGAACCAACCATGGCCCCCTCGAAGGAGACGGGACAACGTTCCTTCTGTGTGTTTCGACCAAGCGTGAAGCAATCGATACACGGGACTCTAGTCCAAACTGTTTGGGCTACCAAAGTAAACCCCTTGATCTCTCGCGAAATTTAATGGTCGAACACAACTACGAAATATTTCAGTATGCTATATACCGGTTTGAATAGTACAGTAGTGTACAAAAGTTCAAGACGAGAGAACAATGTAAAACATAGTTTTATAGTTTGCAAACGTTGTCAATATATTCCTTTTTACTGTTGTCACGGTAGAACATTATTTATTATTATTAGCATAAAACACGAATTTCGTTTATCGCACTATTTCTTATGAATTGATTAACGCTATAACTACCGACGGTTAGGTTATACTTATTCCCGGAATTGTTCGAGAAATTATGCGTTGAAACTGTAATAAACACCCTATGACCTCCTAATCCGGTGTTTCCCAACGTAGGGCCCACGCATCACAGGGGGGCAATTCGAAAATGGACTCTATATACGTTTTGAAATTTTACTTACTGTGTTTTGTTAACAATTTCATAGTGATTTCTTCCTAGAACCTATCATTTATGTTTCTTAAGTGAACAAATCAATTTTTTAATGTTAAAAATTATGTATGTTACATAGGGGGAGGGGGGCATAAAAACTTTAGAAAGGTTAAGGTGGGGCGTGGCACAAAAAAGGTTGGGAAACACTGCTTTATACGGTAACGGTACACGATCTTTAGTACTTGCTTTATAATTTTGAACGCTTTATAATCGAATTGTATCTGATTGGTGGAACGATGCAAACGGAGCTTTAGGTATGAGTAGGGTAAGGTTGCTCAAGTCGTATCATTTGATTTTTTAACCAACTACAGCGACAACAGCGCATACAACCACAAGAAAATATGCATTTGAGTCAATTAGATGTTCCCACTAATTTCGTTATAATAAATAACAACAATATTAACACAAGTTTTGAATAGCACGTTTAATTTCTATTCATTTGATAAATCCTAAGTTTTATACGGATTTTTTCTTAAGGAGTACGACTTGAGCAACCTTACACTAAATTTGAGTCAATCAGACGTTTTACCAATTTCGTTATAATAAATAACAACAACATTAACACAAGTTTTGAATAGCACGTTTAATTTCTATTCATTTGATAAATCCTAAGTTTTATACGGATTTTTTCTTAAGGAGTACGACTTGAGCAACCTTACACTAAATTTGAGTCAATCAGACGTTTTACCAATTTCGTTATAATAAATAACAACAACATTAACACAAGTTTTGAATAACACGTTTCATTTCTATTCATTTGATAAATCCTAAGTTTTATACGGATTTTACCTTAAGGAGTACGACTTGAGCAACCTTACACTACATTTGAGTCAATCAGATGTTCCCACTAATTTCGTTATAATAAATAACAACAATATTAACACAAGCTTTGAATAACACGTTTAATTTCTATTCATTTGATAAATCCTAAGTTTTATACGGATTTTACCTTAAGGAGTACGACTTGAGCAATCTTACACTACATTTGAGTCAATCAGATGTTCCCACTAATTTCGTTATAATAAATAACAACAATATTAACACAAGTTTTGAATAACACGTTTAATTTCTATTCATTTGATAAATCCTAAGTTTTATACGGATTTTACCTTAAGGAGTACGACTTGAGCAACTTTATCCTATGTAGCGATCATGCACATCAATTTGCATGTCGCTAATAAACCCGTATAGGGTTTTATAACTTAATAAAAAAAAAAAACTGAATATCTTGTACCGAAATCGCTTCGAGATTCGTTATTTTATATCACTTAACAATTTTACTAACTAACTAACACTTGACAATTTTACATTTCATTGATAAATATTTTATACTTGAAATAATCTACGATTCGATATATTTCACGATTACGTGCTTTAAATTAAACACTTAACGATTCGATTACTTCAAAACCCATTATTTTCAAGTTTCATAATTGCACACTACATAATATTTCGAACATTTTGCAGTCGAGTGTCTCGTATCTGGTGGCTAAATATTTGACAATTTGACTATACAGTTCGGTTCAAGCGTTCAATTCTCTGACGAATTAATGGCGGCCGCGTGAGAGCTCAAGGGGATCGATGTCGCCGGTATTGGATTGGCAACTAAGAGATTGCAGATTTTAAACAAGAATGAAATTTCAAAATTTTTACTTGAAAATATTATTTTATTAAATTAGGTATTGTCCGTTTTCGTCGATGACCATTTTTTGCCATCTTTCAGACAGTATCATTATTCCATGTTCATAAAACTTCTAATTTTTACAAACAAAAAACTGAATTCAATGAGATTTCACATTATCAGCATTATTATAAATTTTACCATTTAAGTAGCTCTACATGAAAATAAATAAATAAATAAAGCCTTCCTTTCAAGGCACATAATTTCTTGTATGCCTTTTCGGAAATAATACAATAAAATATGTCTGAAACGCGCGTTTTGTTCTTCTATATTTTTAATTGGTATAAAAACGAACCTAAATAAATAATCGACAAAAATTTATTTCCTAATTAAAGGTGGAAGTTCAAACAGCAAGAAAATAATATAGGTTGGGTGCTTTGAACATGTTGACAAAACGAAAGAATATACTAAAACCATCTATCGACAAAATCCGCAATCATTTAGTTGCCAGCCCAATAGATTCGAAAATAAGACGCGGACGTAACGAGCTCGAAGAGGGAAGCGTCGGAGAGGACCAGCTACGTGATATCGAATGCGGGGATGCAATATATTCAATGAGGCTCTCACCTTCTTTGTTGGCGCTGCTCTTGATCTCCGTGGCCTTCGGCGCCGCGGACGGCTTCGGAATTTCTGAAATAAAAATTATCCACCTTGTTAGGAACAGTCATTTATCAGTAGTAGTAGTAGCAGTAGTATTAGTAGTAGTAGTGGTAGTAGTAGTAGCAGCAGCAGTAGTAGTAGTTGTAGGAGTTGTAGTAGTAGTAGTACTTGCAGTTGTAGTAGTATTAGTATTAGTGGTAGTAGTAGTAGTAGCAGCAGTAGTAGTAGTTGTAGTAGTAGTAGTATTAGTATTAGTGGTAGTAGTAGTAGTAGCAGTAGTAGTAGTAGTTGTAGTAGTAGTTGTAGTAGTAGTAGTGGTAGTAGTGGTGGTAGTAGTAGTAATAGTAGTAGTAGTAGTAGTAGTAGTTGTAGTAGTTGTAGTAGTAATAGTAGTAGTAGTTGTAGTAGTAGTTGTAGTAGTAGTAGTGGTAGTAGTGGTGGTAGTAGTAGTTGTAGTAGTAGTAGTATTAGTATTAGTGGTAGTAGTAGTAGTAGCAGTAGTAGTAGTAGTTGTAGTAGTAGTTGTAGTAGTAGTAGTGGTAGTAGTGGTGGTAGTAGTAGTAATAGTAGTAGTAGTAGTAGTAGTAGTTGTAGTAGTTGTAGTAGTAATAGTAGTAGTAGTAGTAGTAATAGTAGTAGTAGTAGTAGTAGTAGTAGTAGTAGTTGCAGTACTTATAGTCGGAGTAGTAGTAGTAATGGTTGCAGCAGTTGTAGTAATAGTAATAGTGTGTCTGTGTGCGCGCGCGTGTTTGTGTGTTAGGATACGAGACAGAGTCAGAAGGGAGACACTCCTGTGACTTGGAGTGGGAGGAGCGCGGGGCAAGGCACGGCGTGCCTGCCGAAAACAGCCCTTGTAGAATAAAGTAAAACAGAAGGTGTATAACAAAGGAATAAATAACTAGTGAAAGATATTTTTTTTTTCTTCATTAACCCTTTGAGCGCTGAATACTCTTGGCCTAAGTGTTCCACATGGACGACGCGCTGTTAGCGATTGCGATCGCTGGAGATGGAG